>CAXIUT010000126.1:0-10000 GCA_964035545.1 Bugula neritina
CGGACTGTCGTGCCCGATGCGTTTTTCACGTTTTCTGTTTATTTTCTTTTTCCTTTCTTTTCTCCTTTTTTTTTTCTCTCCTTTTCCTCCTCCCTCTTTCTCTCTCCCCTCTGTCCAGAAACGCGTGAGGCTGCGCCGGCCTACTGCATTTTCGGACTGACTCGATCGTCGGCGTCAAAAGGTCTCACGCGTTGCACGCCGCTCAAACGCGACGCACGCCACCGCCCCAAACGTCTTCTACTTGCCTCCCTGCGTGAACAATCCATCGGGGGCGCCAAAACGGCTGACGTTTGCTCGCACGAACTTTCGGCCGGGCGCTGAGTCTCAACAGATCGCAGTGTGGGGGCTGCTCTACTGAGTACGACACGCCGGCCGCAATCTAGGTCGTTTACGGATGGTTCCGCACTTTCACACTGATGGGTCGATAGTCGACCTCGAACGCCGGCGGGGCCGTAGCCGCGCCGGCCAGCAGTCAACGTACATGGCCTGAGCCACCGCGCGCAGAACGCACGATTATCGCTGCCTCCCAGCAGCAAGAGCACGCTACGGAGTATCATCACCGATCTTCCGTTGGGACGGTTTCTGACTTAGAGGCGTTCAGCCATTAGCCGCCAGATGGTAGCATCACACCATTGATCGGATCGAACAAGCATATGAACCAATTGTCTGAACCTGCGGTTCCTCTCGTACTAGGCAGGATTACCAGCGTAATGACTTGTGTACAGTAGGGTAAAACTAACCTGTCTCACGACGGTCTAAACCCAGCTCACGTTCCCTATTAGTGGGTGAACAATCCAACGCTTGGCGAATTCTGCTTCGCAATGATAGGAAGAGCCGACATCGAAGGATCAAAAAGCAACGTCGCTATGAACGCTTGGCTGCCACAAGCCAGTTATCCCTGTGGTAACTTTTCTGACACCTCACGCCCCAAGCTCTGGGCAGTCGTAAGGATCGATAGGCCCCGCTTTCGCGGTCTGTATTCGTACTGGAAATCAAAATCAAGTGAGCTTTTGCCCTTTTGCTCTACGCGAGGTTTCTGTCCTCGCTGAGCTCACCTTAGGACACCTGCGTTACCTTTTGACAGATGTACCGCCCCAGTCAAACTCCCCGCCTGACACTGTCTTCAGAGCGGATCGCCGTCCCGACACTCGTGGTGCCGCCTCGGCTTACAACACCAGAACGCCGAGCGGGCCGAGGCCCGCTCGCCTTCCGTCTAACTGAATAAGTAAAGAAACTACGGAAGTAGTGGTATTTCATTGACGACGCCGCGAGGACGCCTCCCACCTATGCTACACCTTTCGTGTCTCTTCACAATGTCAAACTAGAGTCAAGCTCAACAGGGTCTTCTTTCCCCGCTGTATTTGCCAAGCCCGTTCCCTTGGCTGTGGTTTCGCTAGATAGTAGATAGGGACAGTGGGAACATCGTTAATCCATTCATGCGCGTCACTAATTAGATGACGAGGCATTTGGCTACCTTAAGAGAGTCATAGTTACTCCCGCCGTTTACCTGCGCTTGGTTGAATTTCTTCACTTTGACATTCAAAGCACTGGGCAGAAATCACATCGCGTCAACACCGACCAGCGGCCATCGCGATGCTTTGTTTTAATTAGACAGTCGTGTTCCCAGAGTCCGCGCCAGTTCTGTGCCGTGCGTTTAGGCCGAACGAAGCCGACGCCGGCCCGCGAGAGCCGACGCCGGCGAAAGCCACGCCCGTCCACGGAGGCACGCCGGCGGCGGTCCGAACGCGCGCGAGCGCGTCCAGTCCAACCGACGCGCGCTCCGCTTCTTGACGCGACCCGAAGCAGCCCGCACCTCAGAGCCAATCCTTATCCCGAAGTTACGGATCGGATTTGCCGACTTCCCTTACCTACATTGTTCTATCGACCAGAGGCTGTTCACCTTGGAGACCTGCTGCGGATTCGGGTACGGCCTGGAGTGAAAATCACACTGCCTCCCTCGGATTTTCAAGGGCCAACGCCGATGCACCGGACGCCGCGTGAGGCGCGACGCTTTACGGATGCAACGTCCCTATCTCTGGACAAGCCAATTCCAGGGAGTCCGCTCCTAACAAAGAAAAGAGAACTCTTCCCGGGATCGACGCTGGCGTCTCCGAGTTCGGTTGCGTTACCGCACTGGGGCCCGAGGGCCCGATCTCCACCACCAGGTTCGGGAATATTAACCCGATTCCCTTTCGATCGGTTCGGGGCTAGCAAGGTCGTTCGCCCTCGTTCTGCGGCCGCGCGTAGCTTCCGCCACCACCCTTTAAATGATACAGAAATCTGCGACGACGGTTTTTTCGAAGCCCAGATAGGGTTGGCTGGCTGCTCACGTCAGACGGCTTCGCAACGAACGCCTCCTCCCCGTTCAGAACGGAGTTCTCCGATCTCTTAGGGCCGACTGACCCATGTCCAACTGCTGTTCACATGGAACCCTTCTCCACTTCGGTCTACAAAGTTCTCATTTGTATACTTGCTACTACCACCAAGATCTGCACTGAAGGCGGCTCCACGCGTGCTCTCGCACAACGCTTCAGCGCCACCGACACGCCCTCCTACTCGTCGGGGCCTGGCATTACGCACGCATTGCCCCGACGGTGCGGTATGGGTCGCACGCTCCAGCGCCATCCATTTTCAGGGCTAGTTGATTCGGCAGGTGAGTTGTTACACACTCCTTAGCGAATTCCGACTTCCATGGCCATCGTCCTGCTGTCTATATCAACCAACACCTTTTGTGGTGTCTCATGAGCGTGCGTTAGGCACCCTAACCGCACGTTTGGTTCATCCCACAGCGCCAGTTCTGCTTACCAAAAACGGCCCACTGGGCACTCTCTGTTCGAGCACGCGACCCCGATAGGGAAGGGTCGCGCCTCTTACCCATTTAAAGTTTGAGAATAGGTTGAGGACGTTTCGTCCCCAATGCCTCTAATCATTCGCTTTACCGGATAAAACCATACGAATCGAGTGCCAGCTATCCTGAGGGAAACTTCGGAGGGAACCAGCTACTAGGCGGTTCGATTAGTCTTTCGCCCCTATGCTCAAGTTTGACGACCGATTTGCACGTCAGGATCGCTGCGAGCCTCCACCAGAGTTTCCTCTGGCTTCGCCCTGCTCAAGCATAGTTCACCACCTTTCGGGTCTGAGCACGCCCGCTCTCGCGCCGCAGCCACTCGCGTCGAGTCGGCCGCGGGCCGGCGTTGCGCCGACACGCCAGTGCCGGATCACGCCCGTTTTGCCTTAGCTGCGCCTTTGGGGTTCGTCGAGCCCATCGACTCGCGAGCGTGCTCAACTCCTTGGTCCGTGTTTCAAGACGGGTCGGACGGAGTGCCGGGAACCACGCGACTCGGACCCTGGACGACGCGCGACGCCGCGCGGCCCGACAGTCGGAGCGCGCGGCGGCGAACTGCACGCAGTTCGCCGCCGGCGTCCGCCAGCTAGCCGCGTCGGGTCGCTCCCGCGAGGGGAGTGCGTCGCAGGCGCTCCTCGCCCGTCGAGTCGGCCGACGCCGCGGCGGCCTGTAACACGGCGCGCGCGAGCGCGTCGCTACCTTGCCGCCGGGCTTCTCGCGACTCGTCAGGCGGTCGTCGCGCTCCGCCGCCGCCAAGTGCACCGTCGCGGCGCGACGGCTGAATGGCGGCGGCGAACTCGCCCGGTTCCGTCCGTTTGCCTCTGAACGGTTTCACGTACTCTTGAACTCTCTTTTCAAAGTTCTTTGCAACTTTCCCTCACGGTACTTGTTTGCTATCGGTCTCGCACTAGGTATTTAGCCTTAGATGGAGCTTACCACCCACTTTGGGCTGCACTCTCAAGCAACCCGACTCCGCGATGAACGACGGGCCGCGCGCGACCGTTCGGCAAGTAGAGGCCTGACACCCGCTGCGGGCGGACCCTTTCAGGAGTACTCGTGCCGAGGTCGGCGCGGCGAGCCGCCACCGAAACGCCACATTGCACTGCGACCGGGGGCCGCGGGCTTCGGCGCTGGGCTTCTCCCCTTTCACTCGCCGTTACTCGGGGAATCCTAGTTAGTTTCTTTTCCTCCGCTTACTGATATGCTTAAGTTCAGCGGGTAGTCGCGTCCGATCTGAGGTCGTTCTGACACGCGCGCGCCAAGCGCGCGCAGCGAGAGACGGCTCCTCCCCTGCCGCGTCCAGCGGCGGCACGTGCGTGCGCGTGCCTCGGCCGGCCAACCTGTCGGTGCGCGCGTGCATCCGTGGCGCGTCATCGGCTCCGGGGCGCCCCGCGACGCGGGCGCCTCGCGGAACCTAATACGCCCGGCGGCGACAGGCTGACCCCCAGCTACGGCCATTGGCGGGGGGGCTGCTCGGGCCGAGCGCGTCGCGCGCGCTCGGCCGGCTGCACTTGGGGACGCGGCGGCGCGTCGACCGCCGAGTGGCGGACGAGCGCCCCGTCGACCCAGGGCGCGAGGTCGCGCGCGCGCCTCCTCGCGGAGGCGGCGGCGGCCACGCGGTTGTCAGCGAATGACGACCCTCAGACGGGCGCGGCCCCGGGATGACCCGGGGCCACAATGTGCGTTCAAGATGCCGATGATCGATGTGTCCTGCAGTTCACATTGCATAACGCAGCTGGCTGCGCTCTTCATCGACGTGCGAGCCGAGTGATCCACCGCTCAGAGTTGTCCCTTGCACAGTCGGGGCTGTGCCTTTGAGGTTTGCGTCGACCCGCGCGCTCGCCCTGGCAGGGGCGGCGGTGCGGGCCCTCGCTCGGTCCTGGCTTCGGTCTGCGGTACAAGTGCGTGACCTGGGGCGGCTCGCCCGCACCGGGACGGCGCGCGCGCGCCAGTGGCGCGCGCGCATCCGAACGATGCCGTCGGCGAGCTCTTTGAGCGGTAACCGGCGCCGATCGGCGCCGGCTTTACGGTCCGACGGGCCCGCCTGCCGGCGGTACCCGACGAGTCGTACGCACCCCGCGCGCGCGGCCAGTGGCTAACTGGCCGCCCGGTGCAACGGTCACGGGCCGGCGGCTCGACTCCGGCCGTCCTCTCCGCGGAAGAGGTCGGCGGGCGAACCGTCGCGGCCCGGGCGCTCGCCCACTGGTAGGGGCGGCGGTTTAGGGGCCGGCGGCTCGACTCCGGCCGTTCCTCCGCGGGGGAGGTCGGCGGGCGAACCGTCGCGGCCCGGGCGCTCGCCCACTGGTAGGGGCGGCGGTTTAGGGGCCGGCGGCTCGACTCCGGCCGTTCCTCCGCGGGGGAGGTCGGCGGGCGAACCGTCGCGGCCCGGGCGCTCGCCCACTGGTAGGGGCGGCGGTTCAGGGGCCGGCGGCTCGACTCCGGCCGTTCCTCCGCGGGGGAGGTCGGCGGGCGAACCGTCGCGGCCCGGGCGCTCGCCCACTGGTAGGGGCGGCGGTTTAGGGGCCGGCGGCTCGACTCCGGCCGTTACTCCGCGGGGGAGGTCGGCGGGCGAACCGTCGCGGCCCGGGCGCTCGCCCACTGGTAGGGGCGGCGGTTTAGGGGCCGGCGGCTCGACTCCGGCCGTTCCTCCGCGGGGGAGGTCGGCGGGCGAACCGTCGCGGCCCGGGCGCTCGCCCACTGGTAGGGGCGGCGGTTTAGGGGCCGGCGGCTCGACTCCGGCCGTTCCTCCGCGGGGGAGGTCGGCGGGCGAACCGTCGCGGCCCGGGCGCTCGCCCACTGGCAGGGGCGGCGGTTTAGGGGCCGGCGGCTCGACTCCGGCCGTTCCTCCGCGGGGGAGGTCGGCGGGCGAACCGTCGCGGCCCGGGCGTCGGCCGCGCGCGACCTGAGTCGCGCGCGCCCGGCGGTTCGCGTCGGTCTCCGCGTGTCGAGGTGAACCAATCCCCTAACGCGGAGCCGGCGCTCGCAATCGGTACGTGTGCGGCGTGACCTGAGGCGGCTCGCCCGCACCGGGACGGCGCGCGCGCGCCAGGGGCGCGCGCGCAACCGAACGATGCCGTCGGCGAGCTCTTTGAGCGGTAACCGGCGCCGATCGGCGCCGGCTTTACGGTCCGACGGGCCCGCCTGCCGGCGGTACCCGACGAGTCGTACGCACCCCGCGCGCGCGGCCAGTTGCCAGCTGGCCGCTCGGTGCAACGGTCACGGGCCGGCGGCTCGAGCCCGGCCGTCCTCTCCGCGGGGGAGGTCGGCGGGCGATCCGTCGCGGCCCAGGCGTCGGCCGCGCGCAACCTAAGTCGCGCGCGCCCGGCGGTCGTGCTGATCTCTGTGCATACCCAAGTGAACCGACACAGACCCAACACTCTATCGAAGGATCAAAAAGCCGCTGCCGTTTATTGTTCTGTACGCGCGCGCGTCTGCCATATACGCCATAACCCGCGCGCGTCAGAACCAACCGTCAATTCCATTAGCCGTCAATTCCGTTAACCGTCGCGCACTCTTTCGGTGCCGACTCTGTGCGTCCGGCCACGCCGTTGCTCAAGCGGCGCGCTCGACGTCACTTCTGTGCCACACAGGCCACTCTACACCTCAACGATCCTTGGAGAGAGATCAAAAAGCAACAACTGTCGCGCACTCTTTCGGTGCCGACTCTGTGCGTCCGGCCACGCCGTTTCCCAGGCGGCGCGCTCGACGTCACATCTGTGCCACACAGGCCAATCTACACCTCCTCATCGATCGGTTCGTCAACTCTGTTTCGTCCGGTCGCGTCCGTTGCTCAGGCGGCGCGACCGACGTCAGTTCTGCTATACCTCAATGATCCTTACGCAGGTTCACCTACGAAAACCTAGGTGAACCTGCGTAACGGACTCCTTGAGTATAGCAGAACTGACGTCCGGTCGCCGCCGCCTGAGCAACGGACGCGACCGGACCGAAACCGAGTCTGCACGAACCGATCGATGAGGAGGTGTAGATTGGCTGTGTGGACAGATGTGACAGTCGAGCGCGCCGCCTGGGAACGGCGTGGCGGACGCACAGAGTCGGCACGAAGAACTAGTGCGCAACAATTGCAATCTCCGATCCCTAGCACGTTTGCGGTTCAACGGGTTGCCCGCGCCCATCGGCGCGGGAGAAACACGCTGATGCAAACAGTGTAGCGCGCGTGCGGCCCCGAACATCTGAGGGCATCACTGACCTGTTATTGCTCTCTGCTTCACGCGGCTAAAAGCCGCTTGTCCCTCTAAGAAGCGATCGGTCGCCGTGCTGAGGCGGCGCCGTCTATTTAGCAGGCAAGAATCTCGTTCGTTATCGGAATTAACCAGACAAATCGCTCCACGAACTAAGAACGGCCATGCACCACCATCCACTGAATCGAGAAAGAGCTCTCAACCTGTCTGTCATAACAGTGTTCGGGCCGGGTGAGGTTTCCCGTGTTGAGTCAAATTAAGCCGCAGGCTCCACTCCTGGTGGTGCCCTTCCGTCAATTCCTTTAAGTTTCAGCTTTGCAACCATACTCCCCCCGGAACCCAATGACTTTGGTTTCCCGGGCAATACTGCTGGCGGCAACTTCGACAGAAGTGCGCCCAATTGCCAGGCGGCAACGTTTACGGTCAGAACTACGGCGGTATCTGATCGCCTTCGCACCTCTGACTTTCGTTCTTGATTAATGAAAACATTCTTGGCAAATGCTTTCGCAGTAGGGAGTCTTCGGACGATCCTTGAATTTCACCTCTCCCGTCCGAGTACTAATGCCCCCGGCAGTCCCTGTTAATCATTGGCTCGCCGACTCTCTAACCAACAAAATGAGTACGAGCCCATGTTCCATCATACCATGCTGAGCTGTTCAAGCTGCTCGCCCCCTCTAAGCGGTTCAATTTCTTCAAGGTGAACGTGCAGCGGCGGCGCGCTCACACGGCAAAGTGCAAGCGACGCGCGCCCTCCGCGCCTGGCTCGGTCGGGCGAGTGCGACCGGTACGGCCGTCCGCCCTCCCGCGTCTGACGTTTCAACTACGAGCTTTTTAAACGCAGCAATATAAATATACGCTGCTTGAGCTGGAATTACCGCGGCTGCTGGCACCAGGCTTGCCCTCAAGTGGATCCTCGTTAAAGGATTTGAAGTGTACTCATTCCGATTACGGCGACACGTAAGTGCGCCGCATCGGTATTGTTCGTCACTACCTCTCGGTGTCCGAAGTGGGTAATTTGCGTGCCTGCTGCCTTCCTTGGAAGTGGTCGCCGTTTCTCATGCGGCCTCTCCAGAATCGAACCCAGATTCTCTGTTATCCGTCAACGCCACGGTTGGCATAGCACCAACCGTCGACAGCATGATAGATCAGAAACTCAGTGAAGGCGTCGCCGGCGCCGAGGCCGTGCGATCGGCGGCAATTACTCGGGTGTCGTCCACCAACGCTCGGCGCGAGGCCGAGCCATTGGTTTTCGCCTAATAAGTGCGCCCTTCCCCCGCCCGAGGACGGGGTCGGAGCCTTGTTGCATGTATTAGCACCGGAGTTACCGCACGTTATCCACGGGTGAGTCTGGCCCCAGTGGATTCATAACCGATTTAATGAGCCGTCCGCAGTCTCGCCGCGTACGCGGCTTGTACTTAGACATGCATGGCTTAATCTTTGAGACAAGCATATGATTACTGGCAGGATCAACCAGATAGCGCGCGCGCCACGCTCGCCGCGCGCCGGCCGTGGCCGGGCGGGGAGCGCGCGCGCCGCGATCGGCGCACCGGCGGCGTGCGCGCGGCGTCTTCCCCCGCGGGGGCGCGCCGCGTCGCACGTCCGCTCCGTTGCGTTTGTGCGCGCGTAGTCGGGCGGGGGCCGCAGCCTCCCGCTCTCTCTCTGGCCGCGCGTAGCCGGGCGGGGGTCGTCACTTCCCGCTCTCTGACACTGCGCGCGGCCGAGCGGGGCCAACCACCTCCCGCTCTCTCTCTCTCTCTCTCTCCGGCCGCGCGTAGCCGGGCGGGGGCACCACTCCCCGCTCTCTCTCCCCGTCACTACGCGCGGCCGCGCGGGGCCACCACCTCCCGCTCTCTCCGACTACTACGCCGCAACCGATGTGCGCGGCCCGGCGGTCGGCGTGCGCGCTCCGACCGTCGGCGTTCACGTGCCGCGTCTTTCTCTCCAACCGCTCTCTCTCCTCGGCGCAATCACCTCAACGACGAGCGGAGCCGGCGCGCGCGCCGGCTCCCTCAAACTCGGCAGTCGCCGTGCGACGGCAGCGACTGTCCCGACCCGGTCTCGAGTCGCCCGGCCGCGCGCGCGGGGCGCGGCGGCCGGGCCAGCGCTCAGTACAGGCTGCAGGCTGAATGGCTTCGGCGTGCGGCGCACCAGGTGCAACTCCGCGACGTCGAGCGGCCGCCTCGCTTGTAGTCTGGGACGCGGGCGCGCGTAGCGCCCGCCTATAGTTGCGCGCGGTCTTCGGCGGCCAAACGGTCGGCCGAGCGCGCGGCTGGCCGTCGGCGGCCGGTCGGCCGCTCCCTACAGTTGCGCGGAGAAGTCGGCGGCCAGACGGTCGGCCGGGCGCGCGGCTAGCCGTCGGCGGCCGCTCGGCCGCTCCCTATAGTTGCGCGGAAAAGTCGGCGGTGAGACGGTCCGACGGTCGCCCGCCTTCGGCGAGCGACCGCTACCTATAGTTGCGTGGAGAAGTCGGCGGTGAGACGGTCCGGCGAAATTTTTCCGGCTTTTCCGGCCGGGCGGCGCGCGCCGGGCTCTGCGGCAGGCGAGTGCGCTCGCCTGGAGCAAAGAAGTCGTCGGCCGCGGGCGAGTCCTCGGGCGGTGGCCGCGCGACTACGTCGCGGACGCGCGCGCTCGATAGCGCGCGCCGTCCGCCGCTCGTTGCTGTCAGGTTACTCGGTCGTCGCGCGCGCTACTCCCGCCGTCTACCGGTCGTCGTCGTCGTCGCTCTACTCGGTCGTCGCGCGCGCGCGCGCGCTACTCCCGCTGTCTGTCGTCGTCGCCGCGGACGCGCGCGCTCGATAGCGCGCGCTGTCTGCCGCTCGTTGCTGTCAGGTTACTCGGTCGTCGCGCGCGCTACTCCCGCCGTCTACCGGTCGTCGTCGTCGTCGCTCTACTCGGTCGTCGCGCGCGCGCGCGCGCTACTCCCGCTGTCTGTCGTCGTCGTCGCGGACGCGCGCGC
>CAXIUT010000126.1:12500-177500 GCA_964035545.1 Bugula neritina
GCCGCGAGGACGCCTCCCACCTATGCTACACCTTTCGTGTCTCTTCACAATGTCAAACTAGAGTCAAGCTCAACAGGGTCTTCTTTCCCCGCTGTATTTGCCAAGCCCGTTCCCTTGGCTGTGGTTTCGCTAGATAGTAGATAGGGACAGTGGGAACATCGTTAATCCATTCATGCGCGTCACTAATTAGATGACGAGGCATTTGGCTACCTTAAGAGAGTCATAGTTACTCCCGCCGTTTACCTGCGCTTGGTTGAATTTCTTCACTTTGACATTCAAAGCACTGGGCAGAAATCACATCGCGTCAACACCGACCAGCGGCCATCGCGATGCTTTGTTTTAATTAGACAGTCGTGTTCCCAGAGTCCGCGCCAGTTCTGTGCCGTGCGTTTAGGCCGAACGAAGCCGACGCCGGCCCGCGAGAGCCGACGCCGGCGAAAGCCACGCCCGTCCACGGAGGCACGCCGGCGGCGGTCCGAACGCGCGCGAGCGCGTCCAGTCCAACCGACGCGCGCTCCGCTTCTTGACGCGACCCGAAGCAGCCCGCACCTCAGAGCCAATCCTTATCCCGAAGTTACGGATCGGATTTGCCGACTTCCCTTACCTACATTGTTCTATCGACCAGAGGCTGTTCACCTTGGAGACCTGCTGCGGATTCGGGTACGGCCTGGAGTGAAAATCACACTGCCTCCCTCGGATTTTCAAGGGCCAACGCCGATGCACCGGACGCCGCGTGAGGCGCGACGCTTTACGGATGCAACGTCCCTATCTCTGGACAAGCCAATTCCAGGGAGTCCGCTCCTAACAAAGAAAAGAGAACTCTTCCCGGGATCGACGCTGGCGTCTCCGAGTTCGGTTGCGTTACCGCACTGGGGCCCGAGGGCCCGATCTCCACCACCAGGTTCGGGAATATTAACCCGATTCCCTTTCGATCGGTTCGGGGCTAGCAAGGTCGTTCGCCCTCGTTCTGCGGCCGCGCGTAGCTTCCGCCACCACCCTTTAAATGATACAGAAATCTGCGACGACGGTTTTTTCGAAGCCCAGATAGGGTTGGCTGGCTGCTCACGTCAGACGGCTTCGCAACGAACGCCTCCTCCCCGTTCAGAACGGAGTTCTCCGATCTCTTAGGGCCGACTGACCCATGTCCAACTGCTGTTCACATGGAACCCTTCTCCACTTCGGTCTACAAAGTTCTCATTTGTATACTTGCTACTACCACCAAGATCTGCACTGAAGGCGGCTCCACGCGTGCTCTCGCACAACGCTTCAGCGCCACCGACACGCCCTCCTACTCGTCGGGGCCTGGCATTACGCACGCATTGCCCCGACGGTGCGGTATGGGTCGCACGCTCCAGCGCCATCCATTTTCAGGGCTAGTTGATTCGGCAGGTGAGTTGTTACACACTCCTTAGCGAATTCCGACTTCCATGGCCATCGTCCTGCTGTCTATATCAACCAACACCTTTTGTGGTGTCTCATGAGCGTGCGTTAGGCACCCTAACCGCACGTTTGGTTCATCCCACAGCGCCAGTTCTGCTTACCAAAAACGGCCCACTGGGCACTCTCTGTTCGAGCACGCGACCCCGATAGGGAAGGGTCGCGCCTCTTACCCATTTAAAGTTTGAGAATAGGTTGAGGACGTTTCGTCCCCAATGCCTCTAATCATTCGCTTTACCGGATAAAACCATACGAATCGAGTGCCAGCTATCCTGAGGGAAACTTCGGAGGGAACCAGCTACTAGGCGGTTCGATTAGTCTTTCGCCCCTATGCTCAAGTTTGACGACCGATTTGCACGTCAGGATCGCTGCGAGCCTCCACCAGAGTTTCCTCTGGCTTCGCCCTGCTCAAGCATAGTTCACCACCTTTCGGGTCTGAGCACGCCCGCTCTCGCGCCGCAGCCACTCGCGTCGAGTCGGCCGCGGGCCGGCGTTGCGCCGACACGCCAGTGCCGGATCACGCCCGTTTTGCCTTAGCTGCGCCTTTGGGGTTCGTCGAGCCCATCGACTCGCGAGCGTGCTCAACTCCTTGGTCCGTGTTTCAAGACGGGTCGGACGGAGTGCCGGGAACCACGCGACTCGGACCCTGGACGACGCGCGACGCCGCGCGGCCCGACAGTCGGAGCGCGCGGCGGCGAACTGCACGCAGTTCGCCGCCGGCGTCCGCCAGCTAGCCGCGTCGGGTCGCTCCCGCGAGGGGAGTGCGTCGCAGGCGCTCCTCGCCCGTCGAGTCGGCCGACGCCGCGGCGGCCTGTAACACGGCGCGCGCGAGCGCGTCGCTACCTTGCCGCCGGGCTTCTCGCGACTCGTCAGGCGGTCGTCGCGCTCCGCCGCCGCCAAGTGCACCGTCGCGGCGCGACGGCTGAATGGCGGCGGCGAACTCGCCCGGTTCCGTCCGTTTGCCTCTGAACGGTTTCACGTACTCTTGAACTCTCTTTTCAAAGTTCTTTGCAACTTTCCCTCACGGTACTTGTTTGCTATCGGTCTCGCACTAGGTATTTAGCCTTAGATGGAGCTTACCACCCACTTTGGGCTGCACTCTCAAGCAACCCGACTCCGCGATGAACGACGGGCCGCGCGCGACCGTTCGGCAAGTAGAGGCCTGACACCCGCTGCGGGCGGACCCTTTCAGGAGTACTCGTGCCGAGGTCGGCGCGGCGAGCCGCCACCGAAACGCCACATTGCACTGCGACCGGGGGCCGCGGGCTTCGGCGCTGGGCTTCTCCCCTTTCACTCGCCGTTACTCGGGGAATCCTAGTTAGTTTCTTTTCCTCCGCTTACTGATATGCTTAAGTTCAGCGGGTAGTCGCGTCCGATCTGAGGTCGTTCTGACACGCGCGCGCCAAGCGCGCGCGCGAGAGACGGCTCCTCCCCTGCCGCGTCCAGCGGCGGCACGTGCGTGCGCGTGCCTCGGCCGGCCAACCTGTCGGTGCGCGCGTGCATCCGTGGCGCGTCATCGGCTCCGGGGCGCCCCGCGACGCGGGCGCCTCGCGGAACCTAATACGCCCGGCGGCGACAGGCTGACCCCCAGCTACGGCCATTGGCGGGGGGGCTGCTCGGGCCGAGCGCGTCGCGCGCGCTCGGCCGGCTGCACTTGGGGACGCGGCGGCGCGTCGACCGCCGAGTGGCGGACGAGCGCCCCGTCGACCCAGGGCGCGAGGTCGCGCGCGCGCCTCCTCGCGGAGGCGGCGGCGGCCACGCGGTTGTCAGCGAATGACGACCCTCAGACGGGCGCGGCCCCGGGATGACCCGGGGCCACAATGTGCGTTCAAGATGCCGATGATCGATGTGTCCTGCAGTTCACATTGCATAACGCAGCTGGCTGCGCTCTTCATCGACGTGCGAGCCGAGTGATCCACCGCTCAGAGTTGTCCCTTGCACAGTCGGGGCTGTGCCTTTGAGGTTTGCGTCGACCCGCGCGCTCGCCCTGGCAGGGGCGGCGGTGCGGGCCCTCGCTCGGTCCTGGCTTCGGTCTGCGGTACAAGTGCGTGACCTGGGGCGGCTCGCCCGCACCGGGACGGCGCGCGCGCGCCAGTGGCGCGCGCGCATCCGAACGATGCCGTCGGCGAGCTCTTTGAGCGGTAACCGGCGCCGATCGGCGCCGGCTTTACGGTCCGACGGGCCCGCCTGCCGGCGGTACCCGACGAGTCGTACGCACCCCGCGCGCGCGGCCAGTGGCTAACTGGCCGCCCGGTGCAACGGTCACGGGCCGGCGGCTCGACTCCGGCCGTCCTCTCCGCGGAAGAGGTCGGCGGGCGAACCGTCGCGGCCCGGGCGCTCGCCCACTGGTAGGGGCGGCGGTTTAGGGGCCGGCGGCTCGACTCCGGCCGTTCCTCCGCGGGGGAGGTCGGCGGGCGAACCGTCGCGGCCCGGGCGCTCGCCCACTGGTAGGGGCGGCGGTTTAGGGGCCGGCGGCTCGACTCCGGCCGTTCCTCCGCGGGGGAGGTCGGCGGGCGAACCGTCGCGGCCCGGGCGCTCGCCCACTGGTAGGGGCGGCGGTTTAGGGGCCGGCGGCTCGACTCCGGCCGTTCCTCCGCGGGGGAGGTCGGCGGGCGAACCGTCGCGGCCCGGGCGCTCGCCCACTGGCAGGGGCGGCGGTTTAGGGGCCGGCGGCTCGACTCCGGCCGTTCCTCCGCGGGGGAGGTCGGCGGGCGAACCGTCGCGGCCCGGGCGCTCGCCCACTGGCAGGGGCGGCGGTTTAGGGGCCGGCGGCTCGACTCCGGCCGTTCCTCCGCGGGGGAGGTCGGCGGGCGAACCGTCGCGGCCCGGGCGCTCGCCCGCTGGCAGGGGCGGCGGTTTGGGGCCGGCGGCTCGACTCCGGCCGTTCCTCCGCGTGGGAGGTCGGCGGGCGAACCGTCGCGGCCCGGGCGTCGGCCGCGCGCAACCTGAGTCGCGCGCGCCCGGCGGTCTGCGCCGGTCTCCGCGTATCGAGGTGAACCAATCCCCTTGCGCGGAGCCGGCGCCCGCAGTCGGTACGTGTGCGGCGTGACCTGAGGCGGCTCGCCCGCACCGGGACGGCGCGCGCGCGCCAGGGGCGCGCGCGCATCCGAACGATGCCGTCGGCGAGCTCTTTGAGCGGTAACCGGCGCCGATCGGCGCCGGCTTTACGGTCCGACGGGCCCGCCTGCCGGCGGTACCCGACGAGTCGTACGCACCCCGCGCGCGCGGCCAGTCGCCAGCTGGCCGCTCGGCGCAACGGTCACGGGCCGGCGGCTCGAGCCCGGCCGTCCTCTCCGCGGGGGAGGTCGGCGGGCGATCCGTCGCGGCCCAGGCGTCGGCCGCGCGCAACCTAAGTCGCGCGCGCCCGGCGGTCGTGCTGATCTCTGTGTATACCCGAGTGAACCGACACAGAACCAACGCTCGAAGGATCGACCAACAACCCGCTATTGTTCCATCTTCTGTACGCGCCCTTGGAAACCTGCACGCGTCAGAACCAACCGTCAATTCCATTAGCCGTCAATTCCGTTAACCGTCGCGCACTCTTTCGGTGCCGACTCTGTGCGTCCGGCCACGCCGTTGCTCAAGCGGCGCGCTCGACGTCACTTCTGTGCCACACAGGCCACTCTACACCTCAACGATCCTTGGAGAGAGATCAAAAAGCAACAACTGTCGCGCACTCTTTCGGTGCCGACTCTGTGCGTCCGGCCACGCCGTTTCCCAGGCGGCGCGCTCGACGTCACATCTGTGCCACACAGGCCAATCTACACCTCCTCATCGATCGGTTCGTCAACTCTGTTTCGTCCGGTCGCGTCCGTTGCTCAGGCGGCGCGACCGACGTCAGTTCTGCTATACCTCAATGATCCTTACGCAGGTTCACCTACGAAAACCTTGTTACGACTTTTACTTCCTAGAAGTGATCAAGTTCGTCTCACTTTCCGCTCGCTGCGCCGTGACGGCCGAAGCCGCCTGGAGCAGCTCGCAGTCCGTGAGCCTCACTAAACCACTCAATCGGTAGTAGCGACGGGCGGTGTGTACAAAGGGCAGGGACAGATTCCCCGCGAGCTGATGACTCGCCAGTACAAGGAATTCCTCGTTGACGGAGAACAATTGCAATCTCCGATCCCTAGCACGTTTGCGGTTCAACGGGTTGCCCGCGCCCATCGGCGCGGGAGAAACACGCTGATGCAAACAGTGTAGCGCGCGTGCGGCCCCGAACATCTGAGGGCATCACTGACCTGTTATTGCTCTCTGCTTCACGCGGCTAAAAGCCGCTTGTCCCTCTAAGAAGCGATCGGTCGCCGTGCTGAGGCGGCGCCGTCTATTTAGCAGGCAAGAATCTCGTTCGTTATCGGAATTAACCAGACAAATCGCTCCACGAACTAAGAACGGCCATGCACCACCATCCACTGAATCGAGAAAGAGCTCTCAACCTGTCTGTCATAACAGTGTTCGGGCCGGGTGAGGTTTCCCGTGTTGAGTCAAATTAAGCCGCAGGCTCCACTCCTGGTGGTGCCCTTCCGTCAATTCCTTTAAGTTTCAGCTTTGCAACCATACTCCCCCCGGAACCCAATGACTTTGGTTTCCCGGGCAATACTGCTGGCGGCAACTTCGACAGAAGTGCGCCCAATTGCCAGGCGGCAACGTTTACGGTCAGAACTACGGCGGTATCTGATCGCCTTCGCACCTCTGACTTTCGTTCTTGATTAATGAAAACATTCTTGGCAAATGCTTTCGCAGTAGGGAGTCTTCGGACGATCCTTGAATTTCACCTCTCCCGTCCGAGTACTAATGCCCCCGGCAGTCCCTGTTAATCATTGGCTCGCCGACTCTCTAACCAACAAAATGAGTACGAGCCCATGTTCCATCATACCATGCTGAGCTGTTCAAGCTGCTCGCCCCCTCTAAGCGGTTCAATTTCTTCAAGGTGAACGTGCAGCGGCGGCGCGCTCACACGGCAAAGTGCAAGCGACGCGCGCCCTCCGCGCCTGGCTCGGTCGGGCGAGTGCGACCGGTACGGCCGTCCGCCCTCCCGCGTCTGACGTTTCAACTACGAGCTTTTTAAACGCAGCAATATAAATATACGCTGCTTGAGCTGGAATTACCGCGGCTGCTGGCACCAGGCTTGCCCTCAAGTGGATCCTCGTTAAAGGATTTGAAGTGTACTCATTCCGATTACGGCGACACGTAAGTGCGCCGCATCGGTATTGTTCGTCACTACCTCTCGGTGTCCGAAGTGGGTAATTTGCGTGCCTGCTGCCTTCCTTGGAAGTGGTCGCCGTTTCTCATGCGGCCTCTCCAGAATCGAACCCAGATTCTCTGTTATCCGTCAACGCCACGGTTGGCATAGCACCAACCGTCGACAGCATGATAGATCAGAAACTCAGTGAAGGCGTCGCCGGCGCCGAGGCCGTGCGATCGGCGGCAATTACTCGGGTGTCGTCCACCAACGCTCGGCGCGAGGCCGAGCCATTGGTTTTCGCCTAATAAGTGCGCCCTTCCCCCGCCCGAGGACGGGGTCGGAGCCTTGTTGCATGTATTAGCACCGGAGTTACCGCACGTTATCCACGGGTGAGTCTGGCCCCAGTGGATTCATAACCGATTTAATGAGCCGTCCGCAGTCTCGCCGCGTACGCGGCTTGTACTTAGACATGCATGGCTTAATCTTTGAGACAAGCATATGATTACTGGCAGGATCAACCAGATAGCGCGCGCGCCACGCTCGCCGCGCGCCGGCCGTGGCCGGGCGGGGAGCGCGCGCGCCGCGATCGGCGCACCGGCGGCGTGCGCGCGGCGTCTTCCCCCGCGGGGGCGCGCCGCGTCGCGCGTCCGCTCCGTTGCGTTTGTGCGCGCGTAGTCGGGCGGGGGCCGCAGCCTCCCGCTCTCTCTCTGGCCGCGCGTAGCCGGGCGGGGTCGTCACTTCCCGCTCTCCGACACTGCGCGCGGCCGAGCGGGGCCAACCACCTCCCGCTCTCTCTCTCCGACCGCGCGTAGCCGGGCGGGGGCACCACTCCCCGCTCTCTCCCCGTCACTACGCGCGGCCGCGCGGGGCCACCACCTCCCGCTCTCTCCGACTACTACGCCGCAACCGATGTGCGCGGCCCGGCGGTCGGCGTGCGCGCTCCGACCGTCGGCGTTCACGTGCCGCGTCTTTCTCTCCAACCGCTCTCTCTCCTCGGCGCAATCACCTCAACGACGAGCGGAGCCGGCGCGCGCGCCGGCTCCCTCCAACTCGGCAGTCGCCGTGCGACGGCAGCGACTGTCCCGACCCGGTCTCGAGTCGCCCGGCCGCGCGCGCGGGGCGCGGCGGCCGGGCCAGCGCTCAGTACAGGCTGCAGGCTGAATGGCTTCGGCGTGCGGCGCACCAGGTGCAACTCCGCGACGTCGAGCGGCCGCCTCGCTTGTAGTCTGGGACGCGGGCGCGCGTAGCGCCCGCCTATAGTTGCGCGCGGTCTTCGGCGGCCAAACGGTCGGCCGAGCGCGCGGCTGGCCGTCGGCGGCCGGTCGGCCGCTCCCTACAGTTGCGCGGAGAAGTCGGCGGCCAGACGGTCGGCCGGGCGCGCGGCTAGCCGTCGGCGGCCGCTCGGCCGCTCCCTTTAGTTGCGCGGAAAAGTCGGCGGTGAGACGGTCCGACGGTCGCCCGCCTTCGGCGAGCGACCGCTACCTATAGTTGCGTGGAGAAGTCGGCGGTGAGACGGTCCGGCGAAATTTTTCCGGCTTTTCCGGCCGGGCGGCGCGCGCCGGGCTCTGCGGCAGGCGAGTGCGCTCGCCTGGAGCAAAGAAGTCGTCGGCCGCGGGCGAGTCCTCGGGCGCAGTATATTTCAGTATGTTGCAGTGTTTTTCAATGTGTTACAGTATATTTCATTAGTTTACCATATATTTCGGTGTGTTGCAGTATATTTCAATGTGTTGCAGTGTATTTCAGCATGTTGTAGTTTTTTGCAGTGTATTTCAGTATGTTACAGTGTATTTCAGTATGTTGCAGTATATTTCAGTATGTTACAGTGTATTTCAGTATGTTGCAGTATATTTCAGTGTGTTACAGTGTATTTCAGTATGTTGTAGTATATTTCAGTGTGTTACAGTATACTTCAGTATGTTGCAGTATTTTTCAATGTGTTAAAGTGTATTTCAGTAGTTTACCATATATTTCAGTATGTTGCAGTATATTTCAATGTGTTGCAGTGTATTTCAATATGTTACAGTGTATTTCAGTATGTTGCAGTATGTTGCAGTATATTTCAGTATGTTACAGTGTATTTCAGTATGTTGCAGTGTATTTCAGTGTGTTACAGTTTACTTCAGTATGTTACAGTACATTTCCGTATATTACACTATATTTTAGCGACTTGCAGTATATTTCAATGTGTTGCAGTGTATTTCAATATGTTACAGCATATTTCAGTATGTTGCAGTATGTTGCAGTGTAATTCAGTATATTACATTGTATTTCAGTATGTTGCAGTTTATTTCAGTATGTAGCAGGGTATTTCAGTATGTTGCAGTGCATTTCAGTATGCTACAGCATATTTCAGTATGTTGCAGTATATCGCAATGTGTCGCAGTATATTTCAGTATGTTGCTGTATATTTCAATGTGTTACAGTGTTTTTCAGTTTATTACCATATATTTAGGTATGTTGCAGTATGTTTCAATGTGTTGCAGTGTATTTCAGTATGTTACAGTGTATTTCAGTATGTTGCAGTATGTTTCAATATGTTACAGTGTATTTCAGTATGTTGCAGTATATTTCAGTGAGTTGCAGTGTATTTCAGTGTGTTGCAGTGTATTTCAGTATTTTGCAGTATTTTTCAATGTGTTACAGTATGTTTCGGTATATTACCATATATTTAGGTATGTTGCAGTATATTTCAATGTGTTGCAGTGTATTTCAATATGTTGTAGTATGTTGCAGTATGTTGTAGTATCTTGCGGTGTAATTCAGTGTGTTGCAGTGTATTTCAGTATGTTGCAGTATGTTGCAGTATATTTCAGTATTTAGCAGTGTATTTCACTATTTGTCAGTATATTTCAGTATGTTACAGTGTATTTCAGTATGTTGCAGTATGTTGCAGTATATTTCAGTATGCAGCAGTGTATTTCACTATGTTGCAGTATAATTTAGTATATTACATTGTATTTCAGTATAGTGCAGAGTATTTCGGTATGCTACAGCATATTTCAGTATGTTGCAGTATATTGCAATGTGTCGCAGTATATTTCAGTATGTTGTTGTATATTTCAATGTGTTGCAGTATATTTCAGTATGTAGCAGTGTATTTCAGTATGTTGCAGTATATTTCAGTGAGTTGCAGTAAATTTCAGTGTGCTACAGCATATTTCAGTGTGTTACAGTATATTGCAATGTGTCGCAGTATATTTCAGTATGTTGCAGTAATGTTCAATGTGTTACAGTATATTTCAGTAGTTTACCATACATTTCACGACGTTGCAGTATATTTCAATGTGTTGCAGTGTATTTCAATATGTTAAAGTGTATTTCAGTATGTTGTAGTATTTTGCGGCGTATTTCAGTATGTTGCAGTATCTTGCAGCATATTTCAGCATGTTGCAGTTATTTTCAATGTGTTACAGTATATTTCAGTATATTACCGTATATTTAGGTATGTTGCAGTATATTTCGATGTGTTGCAGTGTATTTCAGTAGTTTACCATACATTTCGGTATGTTGCAGTATATTTCAATGTGTTGCAGTGTATATCAATATGTTACAGTGTATTTGAGCATGTTGTAGTATTTTGCAGTGTATTTCAGTATGTTGCAGTATCTTGCAGTGTATTTCAGTATGTTGCAGTATTTTTCAATGTGTTACCGTATATTTCAGTATATTACCATATATTTAGGTATGTTGCAGTATATTTCAATGTGTTGCAGTGTATTTCAATATGTTCTAGTAATTTGCAGTGTGTTTCAGTATGTTACAGTGTATTGCAGTATGTTGCAGTATGTTTCAATATGTTACAGTGTATTTCAGCATGTTGCAGTATATTTCAGTGATTTGCAGTGTATTTCAGTGTGCTACAGCATATTTCAGTATGTTACAGTATATTGCAATGTGTCGCAGTGTATTTCAGTATGTTGCAGTATTTTTCAATGTGTTACAGTGTATTTCGGTATATTACCGTATATTTAGGTATGTCGCAGTATATTTCAGTATGTTGCCGTATGTTTCAGTGTGTTGCAGTATATTTCATTTTGTTGCAGTGTATTTCAATTTGTTCCAGTGTATGTCAGTTTAATGCAGTATGTTGCAGTGTGTTTCAGTATGTTACAGTGTATTTCAGTATGTTGCAGTATCTTGCAGTACATTTCAGTATGTTTTAGTATGTAGCAGTGTATTTCAGTATGTTGCAGTATATTTCAGTATGTTGCAGTATATTGCAATGTGTCGCAGTATATTTCAGTATGTTGCTGTATATTTCAATGTGTTGCAGTATATTTCAGTATGTAGCAGTGTATTTCAGTATGTTGCAGTGTGTTGCAGTGTAATTCAGTATATTACATTGTATTTCAGTGTGTTGCAGTTCATTTCAGTATGTAGCAGGGTATTTCAGTATAGTGCAGTATATTTCAGTATGCTGCAGTATATTTCAGTGTGTTACTGTTTTTTCCAGTATGTTACAACACATTTCCGTATATTACACTATATTTCAGCGAGTTACAGTATATTTCAATGTGTTGCAGTGTATTGCAATATGTTACAGCGTATTTCGGTATGTTGCAGTGTGTTGCAGTGTAATTCAGTATATTACATTGTATTTCAGTGTGTAGCAGTTCATTTCACTATGTAGCAGGGTATTTCAGTATAGTGCAGTGTATTTCAGTATGCTACAGCATATTTCAGTTTGTTGCAGTATATTGCAATGTGTCGCAGTATATTTCAGTATGTTGCTGTATATTTCAATGTGTTGCAGTATATTTCAGTATGTAGCAGTGTATTTCAGTATGTTGCAGTATATTTCAGTGAGTTGCAGTAAATTTCAGTGTGCTACAACATATTTCAGTGTGTTACAGTATATTGCAATGTGTCGCAGTATATTTCAGTATGTTGCAGTATTGTTCAATGCGTTACAGTATATTTCAGTAGTTTACCATACATTTCAGGACGTCGCAGTATATTTCAATGTGTTGCAGTGTATTTCAATATGTTACAGTGTATTTCAGTATGTTGTAGTATTTTGCGGCGTATTTCAGTATGTTGCAGTATCTTGCAGTATATTTCAGCATGTTGCAGTTATTTTCAATGTGTTACAGTATGTTTCAGTATATTACCGTATATTTAGGTATGTTGCAGTATATTTCAATGTGTTGCAGTGTATTTCAATATGTTCTAGTGTTTTGCAGTGTATTTCAGTTTGTTACAGTGTATTTCAGTATGTTGCAGTATGTTGCTTTATGTTTCAATATGTTACAGTGTATTTCAGCATGTTGCAGTATATTTCAGTGAGTTGCAGTGTATTTCAGTGTGCTACAGCATATTTCAGTATGTTACAGTATATTGCAATGTGTCGCAGTATATTTCAGTATGTTGCTATATATTTCAATGTGTTACAGTATATTTCAGTAGTTTACCATACATTTCGGTACGTTGCAGTATATTTCAATGTGTTGCAGTGTATTTCAATATGTTACAGTGTATTTCAGTATGTTGTAGTATTTTGCCGCGTATTTCAGTAATTTGCAGTATCTTGCAGTGTATTTCAGTATGTTGCAGTATTTTTCAATGTGTTACCGTATATTTCAGTATATTACCATATATTTAGGTATGTTGCAGTATATTTCAATGTGTTGCAGTGTATTTCAATATGTTACAGTGTATTTCAGCATGTTGTAGTTTTTTGCAGAATATTTCAGTGTGTTGCAGTGTACTTCAGTATTTTGCAGTATTTTTCAATGTGTTACAGTATATTTCGGTATATTACCGCATATTTAGGTATGTTTCAGTATATTTCAATCTGTTGCAGTGTATTTCAATATGTTGTAGTATGTTGCAGTGTATTTCAGTATGTTACAGTGTATTTCAGTATGTTGCAGTATATTTCAGTATGTTACCGTGTATTTCAGATGTTGCAGTATATTTCAGTGTGTTACAGTGTATTTCAGTATGTTGTAGTATATTTCAGTGTGTTACAGTATATTTCAGTATGTTGCAGTATTTTTTAATGTGTTGCAGTGTATTTCAATATGTTACAGCGTATTTCAGTATGTTGCAGTGTATTTCAGTATGTAGCAGGGTATTTCATTATGTTGCAGTGCATTTCAGTATGCTACAGCATATTTCAGTATGTTGCAGTGTATTGCAATGTGTCGCAGTATATTTCAGTATGTTGCTGTATATTTCAATGTGTTACAGTATATTTCAGTAGTTTACCATACATTTCGGTACGTTGCAGTATATTTCAATGTGTTGCAGTGTATTTCAATATGTTACAGTTTATTTCAGTATGTTGTAGTATTTTGCCGCGTATTTCAGTATGTTGCAGTATCTTGCAGTGTATTTCAGTATGTTGCAGTATTTTTCAATGTGTTACCGTATATTTCAGTATATTACCATATATTTAGGTATGTTGCAGTATATTTCAATGTGTTGCAGTGTATTTCAATATGTTCTAGTAATTTGTGGTGTATTTCAGTATGTTACAGTGTATTTCAGTATTTTGCAGTATATTTCAGTGAGTTGCAGTGTATTTCAGTGTGCTACAGCATATTTCAGTATGTTGCAAAATATTGCAATGTGTCGCAGTATGTTGCAGTTTTTTTCAATGCGTTACAGTATATTTCAGTAGTTTACCATATATTTCGGTATGTTGCAGTATATTTCAATGTGTTGCAGTGTATATCAATATGTTACAGTGTATTTGAGCATGTTGTAGTATTTTGCAGTGTATTTCAGTATGTTACAGTGTATTTCAGTATGTTGCAGTATGTTTCAATATGTTACAGTGTATTTCAGTATTTTGCAGTATATTTCAGTGAGTTGCAGTGTATTTCAGTGTGCTACAGCATATTTCAGTATGTTACAGTATATTGCAATGTGTCGCAATGTATTTCAGTATGTTGCAGTATTTTTCAAGGTGTTACAGTATATTTCAGTAGTTTACCATATATTTCGGTATGTTGCAGTATATTTCAATGTGTTGCAGTGTATATCAATATGTTACAGTGTATTTGAGCATGTTGTAGTATTTTGCAGTGTATTTCAGTGTGTTGCAGTGTATTTCAGTATTTTGCAGTATTTTTCAATGTGTTACAGTGTATTTCGGTATATTACCGTATATTTAAGTATGTCACAGTATATTTCAGTATGTTGCCGTATGTTTCAGTGTGTTGCAGTATATTTCATTTAGTTGCAGTGTATTTCAATTTGTTCCAGTGTATGTCAGTATAATGCAGTATGTTGCAGTGTGTTTCAGTATGTTACAGTGTATTTCAGTATGTTGCAGTATCTTGCAGTACATTTCAGTATGTTTTAGTATGTAGCAGTGTATTTCAGTATGTTGCAATATATTTCAGTATGTTGCAGTATATTTCAGTGTGTTACTGTTTTTTCCAGTATGTTACAACACATTTCCGTATATTAAACTATATTTCAGCGAGTTACAGTATATTTCAATGTGTTGCAGTGTATTGCAATATGTTACAGCGTATTTCGGTATGTTGCAGTGTGTTGCAGTGTAATTCAGTATATTACATTGTATTTCAGTGTGTTGCAGTTCATTTCAATATGTAGCAGGGTATTTCAGTATAGTGCAGTGTATTTCAGTATGCTACAGCATATTTCAGTATGTTGCTGTATATTGCAATGTGTCGCAGTATATTTCAGTATGTTGCAGTACGTTGCAGTATGTTTCAATATGTTACGGTGTATTTCAGTATGTTGCAGTATATTTCAGTGAGTTGCAGTGTATTTCAGTGTGCTACAGCATATTTCAGTATGTTACAGTATATTGCAATGTGTCGCAGTATATTTCAGTATGTTGCAGTATTTTTCAATGTGTTACAGTATATTTCATTAGTTTACCATATATTTCGGTGTGTTGCAGTATATTTCAATGTGTTGCAGTGTATTTCAATATGTTACAGTGTATTTCAGCATGTTGTAGTTTTTTGCAGAATATTTCAGTGTGTTGCAGTGTACTTTAGTATTTTGCAGTATTTTTCAATGTGTTACAGTATATTTCGGTATATTACCGTATATTTAGGTATGTTTCAGTATATTTCCATCTGTTGCAGTGTATTTCAATATGTTGTAGTATGTTGCAGTGTATTTCAGTATGTTACAGTGTATTTCAGTATGTTGCAGTATATTTCAGTATGTTACAGTGTATTTCAGTATGTTGCAGTATATTTCAGTGTGTTACAGTGTATTTCAGTATGTTGTAGTATATTTCAGTGTGTTACAGTATATTTCAGTATGTTGCAGTATTTTTCAATGTGTTGCAGTGTATTTCAATATGTTACAGCGTATTTCAGTATGTTGCAGTGTATTTCAGTATGTAGCAGGGTATTTCAGTATGTTGCAGTGCATTTCAGTATGCTACAGCATATTTCAGTATGTTGCAGTATATTGCAATGTGTCGCAGTATATTTCAGTATGTTGCTGTATATTTCAATGTGTTACAGTATATTTCAGTAGTTTACCATACATTTCGGTACGTTGCAGTATATTTCAATGTGTTGCAGTGTATTTCAATATGTTACAGTGTATTTCAGTATGTTGTAGTATTTTGCCGCGTATTTCAGTATGTTGCAGTATCTTGCAGTGTATTTCAGTATGTTGCAGTATTTTTCAATGTGTTATCGTATATTTCAGTATATTACCATATATTTAGGTATGTTGCAGTATATTTCAATGTGTTGCAGTGTATTTCAATATGTTCTAGTAATTTGTGGTGTTTTTCAGTATGTTACAGTGTATTTCAGTATGTTGCAGTATGTTTCAATATGTTACAGTGTATTTCAGTATTTTGCAGTATATTTCAGTGAGTTGCAGTGTATTTCAGTGTGCTACAGCATATTTCAGTATGTTGCAGTATTTTGCAATGTGTCGCAGTATGTTGCAGTATTTTTCAATGTGTTACAGTATATTTCAGTAGTTTACCATATATTTCGGTATGTTGCAGTATATTTCAATGTGTTGCAGTGTATATTAATATGTTACAGTGTATTTGAGCATGTTGTAGTATTTTACAGTGTATTTCAGTATGTTACAGTGTATTTCAGTATGTTGCAGTATGTTTCAATATGTTACAGTGTATTTCAGTATTTTGCAGTATATTTCAGTGAGTTGCAGTGTATTTCAGTGTGCTACAGCATATTTCAGTATGTTACAGTATATTGCAATGTGTCGCAGTGTATTTCAGTATGTTGCAGTATTTTTCAAGGTGTTACAGTATATTTCAGTAGTTTACCATATATTTCGGTATGTTGCAGTATATTTCAATGTGTTGCAGTGTATATCAATATGTTACAGTGTATTTGAGCATGTTGTAGTATTTTGCAGTGTATTTCAGTGTGTTGCAGTGTATTTCAGTATTTTGCAGTATTTTTCAATGTGTTACAGTGTATTTCGGTATATTACCGTATATTTAGGTATGTCGCAGTATATTTCAGTATGTTGCCGTATGTTTCAGTGTGTTGCAGTATATTTCATTTAGTTGCAGTGTATTTCAATTTGTTCCAGTGTATGTCAGTATAATGCAGTATGTTGCAGTGTGTTTCAGTATGTTACAGTGTATTTCAGTATGTTGCAGTATCTTGCAGTACATTTCAGTATGTTTTAGTATGTAGCAGTGTATTTCAGTATGTTGCAGTATATTTCAGTATGTTGCAGTATATTTCAGTGTGTTACTGTTTTTTCCAGTATGTTACAACACATTTCCGTATATTAAACTATATTTCAGCGAGATACAGTATATTTCAATGTGTTGCAGTGTATATCAATATGTTACAGTGTATTTGAGCATGTTGTAGTATTTTGCAGTGTATTTTAATATGTTACAGTGTATTTCAGTATGTTGTAGTATTTTGCGGCGTATTTCAGTATGTTGCAGTATCTTGCAGTATATTTCAGCATGTTGCAGTTATTTTCAATGTGTTACAGTATGTTTCAGTATATTACCGTATATTTAGGTATGTTGCAGTATATTTCAATGTGTTGCAGTGTATTTCAATATGTTCTAGTGTTTTGCAGTGTATTTCAGTTTGTTACAGTGTATTTCAGTATGTTGCAGTATGTTGCAGTATGTTTCAATATGTTACAGTGTATTTCAGCATGTTGCAGTATATTTCAGTGAGTTGCAGTGTATTTCAGTGTGCTACAGCATATTTCAGTATGTTACAGTATATTGCAATGTGTCGCAGTGTATTTCAGTATGTTGCAGTATTTTTCTATGTGTTACAGTGTATTTCGGTATATTACCGTATATTTAGGTATGTCGCAGTATATTTCAGTATGTTGCCGTATGTTTCAGTGTGTTGCAGTATATTTCATTTTGTTGCAGTGTATTTCAGTTTGTTCCAGTGTATGTCAGTTTAATGCAGTATGTTGCAGTGTGTTTTAGTATGTTACAGTGTATTTCAGTATGTTGCAGTATCTTGCAGTACATTTCAGTATGTTTTAGTATGTAGCAGTGTATTTCAGTATGTTGCAGTATATTTCAGTATGTTGCAGTATATTGCAATGTGTCGCAGTATATTTCAGTATGTTGCTGTATATTTCAATGTGTTGCAGTATATTTCAGTATGTAGCAGTGTATTTCAGTATGTTGCAGTGTGTTGCAGTGTAATTCAGTATATTACATTGTATTTCAGTGTGTTGCAGTTCATTTCAGTATGTAGCAGGGTATTTCAGTATAGTGCAGTATATTTCAGTATGCTGCAGTATATTTCAGTGTGTTACTGTTTTTTCCAGTATGTTACAACACATTTCCGTATATTACACTCTATTTCAGCGAGTTACAGTATATTTCAATGTGTTGCAGTGTATTGCAATATGTTACAGCGTATTTCGGTATGTTGCAGTGTGTTGCAGTGTAATTCAGTATATTACATTGTATTTCAGTGTGTAGCAGTTCATTTCAATATGTAGCAGGGTATTTCAGTATAGTGCAGTGTATTTCAGTATGCTACAGCATATTTCAGTTTGTTGCAGTATATTGCAATGTGTCGCAGTATATTTCAGTATGTTGCTGTATATTTCAATGTGTTGCAGTATATTTCAGTATGTAGCAGTGTATTTCAGTATGTTGCAGTATATTTCAGTGAGTTGCAGTAAATTTCAGTGTGCTACAACATATTTCAGTGTGTTACAGTATATTGCAATGTGTCGCAGTATATTTCAGTAGGTTGCAGTATTTTTCAATGTGTTACAGTATATTTCATTAGTTTACCATATATTTCGGTGTGTTGCAGTATATTTCAATGTGTTGCAGTGTATTTCAATATGTTACAGTGTATGTCAGCATGTTGTAGTTTTTTGCAGAATATTTCAGTGTGTTGCAGTGTACTTCAGTATTTTGCAGTATTTTTCAATGTGTTACAGTATATTTCGGTATATTACCGTATATTTAGGTATGTTTCAGTATATTTCAATCGGTTGCAGTGTATGTCAATATGTTGTAGTATGTTGCAGTGTATTTCAGTATGTTACAGTGTATTTCAGTATGTTGCAGTATATTTCAGTATGTTACAGTGTATTTCAGTATGTTGCAGTATATTTCAGTGTGTTACAGTGTATTTCAGTATGTTGTAGTATATTTCAGTGTGTCACAGTATATTTCAGTATGTTGCAGTATTTTTCAATGTGTTGCAGTGTGTTTCAATATGTTACAGCGTATTTCAGTATGTTGCAGTGTATTTCAGTATGTAGCAGGGTATTTCAGTATGTTGCAGTGCATTTCAGTGTGCTACAGCATATTTCAGTATGTTGCAGTATATTGCAATGTGTCGCAGTATATTTCAGTATGTTGCTGTATATTTCAATGTGTTACAGTATATTTCAGTAGTTTACCATACATTTCGGTACGTTGCAGTATATTTCAATGTGTTGCAGTGTATTTCAATATGTTACAGTGTATTTCAGTATGTTGTAGTATTTTGCCGCGTATTTCAGTAATTTGCAGTATCTTGCAGTGTATTTCAGTATGTTGCAGTATTTTTCAATGTGTTACCGTATATTTCAGTATATTACCATATATTTAGGTATGTTGCAGTATATTTCAATGTGTTGCAGTGTCTTTCAATATGTTCTAGTAATTTGTGGTGTATTTCAGTATGTTACAGTGTATTTCAGTATGTTCCAGTATGTTTCAATATGTTACAGTGTATTTCAGTATTTTGCAGTATATTTCAGTGAGTTGCAGTGTATTTCAGTGTGCTACAGCATATTTCAGTATGTTGCAGTATATTGCAATGTGTCGCAGTATGTTGCAGTATTTTTCAATGTGTTACAGTATATTTCAGTAGTTTACCATATATTTCGGTATGTTGCAGTATATTTCAATGTGTTGCAGTGTATATCAATATGTTACAGTGTATTTGAGCATGTTGTAGTATTTTGCAGTGTATTTCAGTATGTTACAGTGTATTTCAGTATGTTGCAGTATGTTTCAATATGTTACAGTGTATTTCAGTATTTTGCAGTATATTTCAGTGAGTTGCAGTGTATTTCAGTGTGCTACAGCATATTTCAGTATGTTACAGTATATTGCAATGTGTCGCAGTGTATTTCAGTACGTTGCAGTATTTTTCAAGGTGTTACAGTATATTTCAGTAGTTTACCATATATTTCGGTATGTTGCAGTATATTTCAATGTGTTGCAGTGTATATCAATATGTTACAGTGTATTTGAGCATGTTGTAGTATTTTGCAGTGTATTTCAGTGTGTTGCAGTGTATATCAGTATTTTGCAGTGTTTTTCAATGTGTTACAGTGTATTTCGGTATATTACCGTATATTTAGGTATGTCGCAGTATATTTCAGTATGTTGCTGTATGTTTCAGTGTGTTGCAGTATATTTCATTTAGTTGCAGTGTATTTCAATTTGTCCCAGTGTATGTCAGTATAATGCAGTATGTTGCAGTGTGTTTCAGTATGTTACAGTGTATTTCGGTATGTTGCAGTATCTTGCAGTACATTTCAGTATGTTTTAGTATATAGCAGTGTATTTCAGTATGTTGCAGTATATTTCAGTATGTTGCAGTATATTTCAGTGTGTTACTGTTTTTTCCAGTATGTTACAACACATTTCCGTATATTAAACTATATTTCAGCGAGTTACAGTATATTTCAATGTGTTGCAGTGTATTGCAATATGTTACAGCGTATTTCGGTATGTTGCAGTGTGTTGCAGTGTAATTCAGTATATTACATTGTATTTCAGTGTGTTGCAGTTCATTTCAATATGTGGCAGGGTATTTCAGTATAGTGCAGTGTATTTCAGTATGCTACAGCATGTTTCAGTATGTTGCAGTATATTTCAGTGTGTTACAGTGTATTTCAGTATGTTGTAGTATATTTCAGTGTGTTACAGTATATTTCAGTATGTTGCAGTATTTTTCAATGTGTTGCAGTGTATTTCAATATGTTACAGCGTATTTCAGTATGTTGCAGTGTATTTCAGTATGTAGCAGGGTATTTCAGTATGTTGCAGTGCATTTCAGTATGCTACAGCATATTTCAGTATGTTGCAGTATATTGCAATGTGTCGCAGTATATTTCAGTATGTTGCTGTATATTTCAATGTGTTACAGTATATTTCAGTAGTTTACCATACATTTCGGTACGTTGCAGTATATTTCAATGTGTTGCAGTGTATTTCAATATGTTACAGTGTATTTCAGTATGTTGTAGTATTTTGCCGCGTATTTCAGTATGTTGCAGTATCTTGCAGTGTATTTCAGTATGTTGCAGTATTTTTCAATGTGTTATCGTATATTTCAGTATATTACCATATATTTAGGTATGTTGCAGTATATTTCAATGTGGTGCAGTGTATTTCAATATGTTCTAGTAATTTGTGGTGTTTTTCAGTATGTTACAGTGTATTTCAGTATGTTGCAGTATGTTTCAATATGTTACAGTGTATTTCAGTATTTTGCAGTATATTTCAGTGAGTTGCAGTGTATTTCAGTGTGCTACAGCATATTTCAGTATGTTGCAGTATTTTGCAATGTGTCGCAGTATGTTGCAGTATTTTTCAATGTGTTACAGTATATTTCAGTAGTTTACCATATATTTCGGTATGTTGCAGTATATTTCAATGTGTTGCAGTGTATATTAATATGTTACAGTGTATTTGAGCATGTTGTAGTATTTTGCAGTGTATTTCAGTATGTTACAGTGTATTTCAGTATGTTGCAGTATGTTTCAATATGTTACAGTGTATTTCAGTATTTTGCAGTATATTTCAGTGAGTTGCAGTGTATTTCAGTGTGCTACAGCATATTTCAGTATGTTACAGTATATTGCAATGTGTCGCAGTGTATTTCAGTATGTTGCAGTATTTTTCAAGGTGTTACAGTATATTTCAGTAGTTTACCATATATTTCGGTATGTTGCAGTATATTTCAATGTGTTGCAGTGTATATCAATATGTTACAGTGTATTTGAGCATGTTGTAGTATTTTGCAGTGTATTTCAGTGTGTTGCAGTGTATTTCAGTATTTTGCAGTATTTTTCAATGTGTTACAGTGTATTTCGGTATATTACCGTATATTTAGGTATGTCGCAGTATATTTCAGTATGTTGCCGTATGTTTCAGTGTGTTGCAGTATATTTCATTTAGTTGCAGTGTATTTCAATTTGTTCCAGTGTATGTCAGTATAATGCAGTATGTTGCAGTGTGTTTCAGTATGTTACAGTGTATTTCAGTATGTTGCAGTATCTTGCAGTACATTTCAGTATGTTTTAGTATGTAGCAGTGTATTTCAGTATGTTGCAGTATATTTCAGTATGTTGCAGTATATTTCAGTGTGTTACTGTTTTTTCCAGTATGTTACAACACATTTCCGTATATTAAACTATATTTCAGCGAGATACAGTATATTTCAATGTGTTGCAGTGTATATCAATATGTTACAGTGTATTTGAGCATGTTGTAGTATTTTGCAGTGTATTTTAATATGTTACAGTGTATTTCAGTATGTTGTAGTATTTTGCGGCGTATTTCAGTATGTTGCAGTATCTTGCAGTATATTTCAGCATGTTGCAGTTATTTTCAATGTGTTACAGTATGTTTCAGTATATTACCGTATATTTAGGTATGTTGCAGTATATTTCAATGTGTTGCAGTGTATTTCAATATGTTCTAGTGTTTTGCAGTGTATTTCAGTTTGTTACAGTGTATTTCAGTATGTTGCAGTATGTTGCAGTATGTTTCAATATGTTACAGTGTATTTCAGCATGTTGCAGTATATTTCAGTGAGTTGCAGTGTATTTCAGTGTGCTACAGCATATTTCAGTATGTTACAGTATATTGCAATGTGTCGCAGTGTATTTCAGTATGTTGCAGTATTTTTCTATGTGTTACAGTGTATTTCGGTATATTACCGTATATTTAGGTATGTCGCAGTATATTTCAGTATGTTGCCGTATGTTTCAGTGTGTTGCAGTATATTTCATTTTGTTGCAGTGTATTTCAGTTTGTTCCAGTGTATGTCAGTTTAATGCAGTATGTTGCAGTGTGTTTTAGTATGTTACAGTGTATTTCAGTATGTTGCAGTATCTTGCAGTACATTTCAGTATGTTTTAGTATGTAGCAGTGTATTTCAGTATGTTGCAGTATATTTCAGTATGTTGCAGTATATTGCAATGTGTCGCAGTATATTTCAGTATGTTGCTGTATATTTCAATGTGTTGCAGTATATTTCAGTATGTAGCAGTGTATTTCAGTATGTTGCAGTGTGTTGCAGTGTAATTCAGTATATTACATTGTATTTCAGTGTGTTGCAGTTCATTTCAGTATGTAGCAGGGTATTTCAGTATAGTGCAGTATATTTCAGTATGCTGCAGTATATTTCAGTGTGTTACTGTTTTTTCCAGTATGTTACAACACATTTCCGTATATTACACTCTATTTCAGCGAGTTACAGTATATTTCAATGTGTTGCAGTGTATTGCAATATGTTACAGCGTATTTCGGTATGTTGCAGTGTGTTGCAGTGTAATTCAGTATATTACATTGTATTTCAGTGTGTAGCAGTTCATTTCAATATGTAGCAGGGTATTTCAGTATAGTGCAGTGTATTTCAGTATGCTACAGCATATTTCAGTTTGTTGCAGTATATTGCAATGTGTCGCAGTATATTTCAGTATGTTGCTGTATATTTCAATGTGTTGCAGTATATTTCAGTATGTAGCAGTGTATTTCAGTATGTTGCAGTATATTTCAGTGAGTTGCAGTAAATTTCAGTGTGCTACAACATATTTCAGTGTGTTACAGTATATTGCAATGTGTCGCAGTATATTTCAGTAGGTTGCAGTATTTTTCAATGTGTTACAGTATATTTCATTAGTTTACCATATATTTCGGTGTGTTGCAGTATATTTCAATGTGTTGCAGTGTATTTCAATATGTTACAGTGTATGTCAGCATGTTGTAGTTTTTTGCAGAATATTTCAGTGTGTTGCAGTGTACTTCAGTATTTTGCAGTATTTTTCAATGTGTTACAGTATATTTCGGTATATTACCGTATATTTAGGTATGTTTCAGTATATTTCAATCGGTTGCAGTGTATGTCAATATGTTGTAGTATGTTGCAGTGTATTTCAGTATGTTACAGTGTATTTCAGTATGTTGCAGTATATTTCAGTATGTTACAGTGTATTTCAGTATGTTGCAGTATATTTCAGTGTGTTACAGTGTATTTCAGTATGTTGTAGTATATTTCAGTGTGTCACAGTATATTTCAGTATGTTGCAGTATTTTTCAATGTGTTGCAGTGTGTTTCAATATGTTACAGCGTATTTCAGTATGTTGCAGTGTATTTCAGTATGTAGCAGGGTATTTCAGTATGTTGCAGTGCATTTCAGTGTGCTACAGCATATTTCAGTATGTTGCAGTATATTGCAATGTGTCGCAGTATATTTCAGTATGTTGCTGTATATTTCAATGTGTTACAGTATATTTCAGTAGTTTACCATACATTTCGGTACGTTGCAGTATATTTCAATGTGTTGCAGTGTATTTCAATATGTTACAGTGTATTTCAGTATGTTGTAGTATTTTGCCGCGTATTTCAGTAATTTGCAGTATCTTGCAGTGTATTTCAGTATGTTGCAGTATTTTTCAATGTGTTACCGTATATTTCAGTATATTACCATATATTTAGGTATGTTGCAGTATATTTCAATGTGTTGCAGTGTATTTCAATATGTTCTACTAATTTGTGGTGTATTTCAGTATGTTACAGTGTATTTCAGTATGTTCCAGTATGTTTCAATATGTTACAGTGTATTTCAGTATTTTGCAGTATATTTCAGTGAGTTGCAGTGTATTTCAGTGTGCTACAGCATATTTCAGTATGTTGCAGTATATTGCAATGTGTCGCAGTATGTTGCAGTATTTTTCAATGTGTTACAGTATATTTCAGTAGTTTACCATATATTTCGGTATGTTGCAGTATATTTCAATGTGTTGCAGTGTATATCAATATGTTACAGTGTATTTGAGCATGTTGTAGTATTTTGCAGTGTATTTCAGTATGTTACAGTGTATTTCAGTATGTTGCAGTATGTTTCAATATGTTACAGTGTATTTCAGTATTTTGCAGTATATTTCAGTGAGTTGCAGTGTATTTCAGTGTGCTACAGCATATTTCAGTATGTTACAGTATATTGCAATGTGTCGCAGTGTATTTCAGTATGTTGCAGTATTTTTCAAGGTGTTACAGTATATTTCAGTAGTTTACCATATATTTCGGTATGTTGCAGTATATTTCAATGTGTTGCAGTGTATATCAATATTTTACAGTGTATTTGAGCATGTTGTAGTATTTTGCAGTGTATTTCAGTGTGTTGCAGTGTATTTCAGTATTTTGCAGTATTTTTCAATGTGTTACAGTGTATTTCGGTATATTACCGTATATTTAAGTATGTCGCAGTATATTTCAGTATGTTGCCGTATGTTTCAGTGTGTTGCAGTATATTTCATTTAGTTGCAGTGTATTTCAATTTGTTCCAGTGTATGTCAGTATAATGCAGTATGTTGCAGTGTGTTTCAGTATGTTACAGTGTATTTCAGTATGTTGCAGTATCTTGCAGTACATTTCAGTATGTTTTAGTATGTAGCAGTGTATTTCAGTATGTTGCAGTATATTTCAGTATGTTGCAGTATATTTCAGTGTGTTACTGTTTTTTCCAGTATGTTACAACACATTTCCGTATATTAAACTATATTTCAGCGAGTTACAGTATATTTCAATGTGTTGCAGTGTATTGCAATATGTTACAGCGTATTTCGGTATGTTGCAGTGTGTTGCAGTGTAATTCAGTATATTACATTGTATTTCAGTGTGTTGCAGTTCATTTCAATATGTAGCAGGGTATTTCAGTATAGTGCAGTGTATTTCAGTATGCTACAGCATATTTCAGTATGTTGCAGTATATTGCAATGTGTCGCAGTATATTTCAGTATGTTGCAGTACGTTGCAGTATGTTTCAATATGTTACGGTGTATTTCAGCATGTTGCAGTATATTTCAGTGAGTTGCAGTGTATTTCAGTGTGCTACAGCATATTTCAGTATGTTACAGTATATTGCAATGTGTCGCAGTATATTTCAGTATGTTGCAGTATTTTTCAATGTGTTACAGTATATTTCATTAGTTTACCATATATTTCGGTGTGTTGCAGTATATTTCAATGTGTTGCAGTGTATTTCAATATGTTACAGTGTATTTCAGCATGTTGTAGTTTTTTGCAGAATATTTCAGTGTGTTGCAGTGTACTTTAGTATTTTGCAGTATTTTTCAATGTGTTACAGTATATTTCGGTATATTACCGTATATTTAGGTATGCTTCAGTATATTTCAATCTGTTGCAGTGTATTTCAATATGTTGTAGTATGTTGCAGTGTATTTCAGTATGTTACAGTGTATTTCAGTATGTTGCAGTATATTTCAGTATGTTACAGTGTATTTCAGTATGTTGCAGTATATTTCAGTGTGTTACAGTGTATTTCAGTATGTTGTAGTATATTTCAGTGTGTTACAGTATGTTTCAGTATGTTGCAGTATTTTTCAATGTGTTGCAGTGTATTTCAATATGTTACAGCGTATTTCAGTATGTTGCAGTGTATTTCAGTATGTAGCAGGGTATTTCAGTATGTTGCAGTGCATTTCAGTATGCTACAGCATATTTCAGTATGTTGCAGTATATTGCAATGTGTCTCAGTATATTTCAGTATGTTGCTGTATATTTCAATGTGTTACAGTATATTTCAGTAGTTTACCATACATTTCGGTACGTTGCAGTATATTTCAATGTGTTGCAGTGTATTTCAATATGTTACAGTGTATTTCAGTATGTTGTAGTATTTTGCCGCGTATTTCAGTATGTTGCAGTATCTTGCAGTGTATTTCAGTATGTTGCAGTATTTTTCAATGTGTTACCGTTTATTTCAGTATATTACCATATATTTAGGTATGTTGCAGTATATTTCAATGTGTTGCAGTGTATTTCAATATGTTCTAGTAATTTGTGGTGTATTTCAGTATGTTACAGTGTATTTCATTATGTTGCAGTATGTTTCAATATGTTACAGTGTATTTCAGTATTTTGCAGTATATTTCAGTGAGTTGCAGTGTATTTCAGTGTGCTACAGCATATTTCAGTATGTTGCAGTATATTGCAATGTGTCGCAGTATGTTGCAGTATTTTTCAATGTGTTACCGTATATTTCAGTATATTACCATATATTTAGGTATGTTGCAGTATATTTCAATGTGTTGCAGTGTATTTCAATATGTTCTAGTAATTTGTGGTGTATTTCAGTATGTTACAGTGTATTTCAGTATGTTGCAGTATGTTTCAATATGTTACAGTGTATTTCAGTATTTTGCAGTATATTTCAGTGAGTTGCAGTGTATTTCAGTGTGCTACAGCATATTTCAGTATGTTGCAAAATATTGCAATGTGTCGCAGTATGTTGCAGTATTTTTCAATGTGTTACCGTATATTTCAGTATATTACCATATATTTAGGTATGTTGCAGTATATTTCAATGTGTTGCAGTGTATTTCAATATGTTACAGTGTATTTGAGCATGTTGTAGTATTTTGCAGTGTATTTCAGTATGTTACAGTGTATTTCAGTATGTTGCAGTATGTTTCAATATGTTACAGTGTATTTCAGTATTTTGCAGTATATTTCAGTGAGTTGCAGTGTATTTCAGTGTGCTACAGCATACTTCAGTATGTTACAGTATATTGCAATGTGTCGCAGTGTATTTCAGTATGTTGCAGTATTTTTCAAGGTGTTACAGTATATTTCAGTAGTTTACCATATATTTCGGTATGTTGCAGTATATTTCAATGTGTTGCAGTGTATATCAATATGTTACAGTGTATTTGAGCATGTTGTAGTATTTTGCAGTGTATTTCAGTGTGTTGCAGTGTATTTCAGTATTTTGCAGTATTTTTCAATGTGTTACAGTGTATTTCGGTATATTACCGTATATTTAGGTATGTCGCAGTATATTTCAGTATGTTGCCGTATGTTTCAGTGTGTTGCAGTATATTTCATTTAGTTGCAGTGTATTTCAATTTGTTCCAGTGTATGTCAGTATAATGAAGTATGTTGCAGTGTGTTTCAGTATGTTACAGTGTATTTCAGTATGTTGCAGTATCTTGCAGTACATTTCAGTATGTTTTAGTATGTAGCAGTGTATTTCAGTATGTTGCAGTATATTTCAGTATGTTGCAGTATATTTCAGTGTGTTACTGTTTTTTCCAGTATGTTACAACACATTTCCGTATATTAAACTATATTTCAGCGAGTTACAGTATATTTCAATGTGTTGCAGTGTATATCAATATGTTACAGTGTATTTGAGCATGTTGTAGTGTTTTGCGGCGTATTTCAGTATGTTGCAGTATCTTGCAGTATATTTCAGCATGTTGCAGTTATTTTCAATGTGTTACAGTATGTTTCAGTATATTACCGTATATTTAGGTATGTTGCAGCATATTTCAATGTGTTGCAGTGTATTTCAATATGTTCTAGTGTTTTGCAGTGTATTTCAGTTTGTTACAGTGTATTTCAGTATGTTGCAGTATGTTGCAGTATGTTTCAATATGTTACAGTGTATTTCAGCATGTTGCAGTATATTTCAGTGAGTTGCAGTGTATTTCAGTGTGCTACAGCATATTTCAGTATGTTACAGTATATTGCAATGTGTCGCAGTATATTTCAGTATGTTGCAGTATTTTTCAATGTGTTACAGTATATTTCATTAGTTTACCATATATTTCGGTGTGTTGCAGTATATTTCAATGTGTTGCAGTGTATTTCAATATGTTACAGTGTATTTCAGCATGTTGTAGTTTTTTGCAGAATATTTCAGTGTGTTGCAGTGTACTTTAGTATTTTGCAGTATTTTTCAATGTGTTACAGTATATTTCGGTATATTACCGTATATTTAGGTATGCTTCAGTATATTTCAATCTGTTGCAGTGTATTTCAATATGTTGTAGTATGTTGCAGTGTATTTCAGTATGTTACAGTGTATTTCAGTATGTTGCAGTATATTTCAGTATGTTACAGTGTATTTCAGTATGTTGCAGTATATTTCAGTGTGTTACAGTGTATTTCAGTATGTTGTAGTATATTTCAGTGTGTTACAGTATGTTTCAGTATGTTGCAGTATTTTTCAATGTGTTGCAGTGTATTTCAATATGTTACAGCGTATTTCAGTATGTTGCAGTGTATTTCAGTATGTAGCAGGGTATTTCAGTATGTTGCAGTGCATTTCAGTATGCTACAGCATATTTCAGTATGTTGCAGTATATTGCAATGTGTCTCAGTATATTTCAGTATGTTGCTGTATATTTCAATGTGTTACAGTATATTTCAGTAGTTTACCATACATTTCGGTACGTTGCAGTATATTTCAATGTGTTGCAGTGTATTTCAATATGTTACAGTGTATTTCAGTATGTTGTAGTATTTTGCCGCGTATTTCAGTATGTTGCAGTATCTTGCAGTGTATTTCAGTATGTTGCAGTATTTTTCAATGTGTTACCGTATATTTCAGTATATTACCATATATTTAGGTATGTTGCAGTATATTTCAATGTGTTGCAGTGTATTTCAATATGTTCTAGTAATTTGTGGTGTATTTCAGTATGTTACAGTGTATTTCAGTATGTTGCAGTATGTTTCAATATGTTACAGTGTATTTCAGTATTTTGCAGTATATTTCAGTGAGTTGCAGTGTATTTCAGTGTGCTACAGCATATTTCAGTATGTTGCAGTATATTGCAATGTGTCGCAGTATGTTGCAGTATTTTTCAATGTGTTACCGTATATTTCAGTATATTACCATATATTTAGGTATGTTGCAGTATATTTCAATGTGTTGCAGTGTATTTCAATATGTTCTAGTAATTTGTGGTGTATTTCAGTATGTTACAGTGTATTTCAGTATGTTGCAGTATGTTTCAATATGTTACAGTGTATTTCAGTATTTTGCAGTAGATTTCAGTGAGTTGCAGTGTATTTCAGTGTGCTACAGCATATTTCAGTATGTTGCAAAATATTGCTATCTGTCGCAGTATGTTGCAGTATTTTTCAATGTGTTACCGTATATTTCAGTATATTACCATATATTTAGGTATGTTGCAGTATATTTCAATGTGTTGCAGTGTATTTCAATATGTTACAGTGTATTTGAGCATGTTGTAGTATTTTGCAGTGTATTTCAGTATGTTACAGTGTATTTCAGTATGTTGCAGTATGTTTCAATATGTTACAGTGTATTTCAGTATTTTGCAGTATATTTCAGTGAGTTGCAGTGTATTTCAGTGTGCTACAGCATATTTCAGTATGTTACAGTATATTGCAATGTGTCGCAGTGTATTTCAGTATGTTGCAGTATTTTTCAAGGTGTTACAGTATATTTCAGTAGTTTACCATATATTTCGGTATGTTGCAGTATATTTCAATGTGTTGCAGTGTATATCAATATGTTACAGTGTATTTGAGCATGTTGTAGTATTTTGCAGTGTATTTCAGTGTGTTGCAGTGTATTTCAGTATTTTGCAGTATTTTTCAATGTGTTACAGTGTATTTCAATTTGTTCCAGTGTATGTCAGTATAATGCAGTATGTTGCAGTGTGTTTCAGTATGTTACAGTGTATTTCAGTATGTTGCAGTATCTTGCAGTACATTTCAGTATGTTTTAGTATGTAGCAGTGTATTTCAGTATGTTGCAGTATATTTCAGTATGTTGCAGTATATTTCAGTGTGTTACTGTTTTTTCCAGTATGTTACAACACATTTCCGTATATTAAACTATATTTCAGCGAGTTACCGTATATTTCAATGTGTTGCAGTGTATATCAATATGTTACAGTGTATTTGAGCATGTTGTAGTATTTTGCAGTGTATTTCAGTATTTTGCAGTATTTTTCAATGTGTTACAGTGTATTTCGGTATATTACCGTATATTTAGGTATGTCGCAGTATATTTCAGTATGTTGCTGTATGTTTCAGTGTGTTGCAGTATATTTCATTGAGTTGCAGTGTATTTCAATTTGTTCCAGTGTATGTCAGTATAATGCAGTATGTTGCAGTGTGTTTCAGTATGTTACAGTGTATTTCAGTATGTTGCAGTATCTTGCAGTACATTTCAGTATGTTTTAGTATGTAGCAGTGTATTTCAGTATGTAGCAGTATATTTCAGTATGTTGCAGTATATTTCAGTGTGTTACTGTTTTTTCCAGTATGTTACAACACATTTCCGTATATTAAACTATATTTCAGCGAGTTACAGTATATTTCAATGTGTTGCAGTGTATTGCAATATGTTACAGCGTATTTCGGTATGTTGCAGTGTGTTGCAGTGTAATTCAGTATATTACATTGTATTTCAGTGTGTTGCAGTTCATTTCAATATGTAGCAGGGTATTTCAGTATAGTGCAGTGTATTTCAGTATGCTACAGCATATTTCAGTATGTTGCAGTATATTGCAATGTGTCGCAGTATATTTCAGTATGTTGCAGTACGTTGCAGTATGTTTCAATATGTTACGGTGTATTTCAGTATGTTGCAGTATATTTCAGTGAGTTGCAGTGTATTTCAGTGTGCTACAGCATATTTCAGTATGTTACAGTATATTGCAATCTGTCGCAGTATATTTCAGTTTGTTGCAGTGTTTTTCAATGTGTTACAGTATATTTCATTAGTTTACCATATATTTCGGTATGTTGCAGTATATTTCAATGTGTTGCAGTGTATTTCAATATGTTACAGTGTATTTCAGCATGTTGTAGTTTTTTGCAGAATATTTCAGTGTGTTGCAGTGTACTTTAGTATTTTGCAGTATTTTTCAATGTGTTACAGTATATTTCGGTATACTACCGTATATTTAGGTATGCTTCAGTATATTTCAATCTGTTGCAGTGTATTTCAATATGTTGTAGTATGTTGCAGTGTATTTCAGTATGTTACAGTGTATTTCAGTATGTTGCAGTATATTTCAGTATGTTACAGTGTATTTCAGTATGTTGCAGTATATTTCAGTGTGTTACAGTGTATTTCAGTATGTTGTAGTATATTTCAGTGTGTTACAGTATGTTTCAGTATGTTGCAGTATTTTTGAATGTGTTGCAGTGTATTTCAATATGTTACAGCGTATTTCAGTATGTTGCAGTGTATTTCAGTATGTAGCAGGGTATTTCAGTATGTTGCAGTGCATTTCAGTATGCTACAGCATATTTCAGTATGTTGCAGTATATTGCAATGTGTCTCAGTATATTTCAGTATGTTGCTGTATATTTCAATGTGTTACAGTATATTTCAGTAGTTTACCATACATTTCGGTACGTTGCAGTATATTTCAATGTGTTGCAGTGTATTTCAATATGTTACAGTGTATTTCAGTATGTTGTAGTATTTTGCCGCGTATTTCAGTATGTTGCAGTATCTTGCAGTGTATTTCAGTATGTTGCAGTATTTTTCAATGTGTTACCGTTTATTTCAGTATATTACCATATATTTAGGTATGTTGCAGTATATTTCAATGTGTTGCAGTGTATTTCAATATGTTCTAGTAATTTGTGGTGTATTTCAGTATGTTACAGTGTATTTCATTATGTTGCAGTATGTTTCAATATGTTACAGTGTATTTCAGTATTTTGCAGTATATTTCAGTGAGTTGCAGTGTATTTCAGTGTGCTACAGCATATTTCAGTATGTTGCAGTATATTGCAATGTGTCGCAGTATGTTGCAGTATTTTTCAATGTGTTACCGTATATTTCAGTATATTACCATATATTTAGGTATGTTGCAGTATATTTCAATGTGTTGCAGTGTATTTCAATATGTTCTAGTAATTTGTGGTGTATTTCAGTATGTTACAGTGTATTTCAGTATGTTGCAGTATGTTTCAATATGTTACAGTGTATTTCAGTATTTTGCAGTATATTTCAGTGAGTTGCAGTGTATTTCAGTGTGCTACAGCATATTTCAGTATGTTGCAAAATATTGCAATGTGTCGCAGTATGTTGCAGTATTTTTCAATGTGTTACCGTATATTTCAGTATATTACCATATATTTAGGTATGTTGCAGTATATTTCAATGTGTTGCAGTGTATTTCAATATGTTACAGTGTATTTGAGCATGTTGTAGTATTTTGCAGTGTATTTCAGTATGTTACAGTGTATTTCAGTATGTTGCAGTATGTTTCAATATGTTACAGTGTATTTCAGTATTTTGCAGTATATTTCAGTGAGTTGCAGTGTATTTCAGTGTGCTACAGCATATTTCAGTATGTTGCAAAATATTGCTATCTGTCGCAGTATGTTGCAGTATTTTTCAATGTGTTACCGTATATTTCAGTATATTACCATATATTTAGGTATGTTGCAGTATATTTCAATGTGTTGCAGTGTATTTCAATATGTTACAGTGTATTTGAGCATGTTGTAGTATTTTGCAGTGTATTTCAGTATGTTACAGTGTATTTCAGTATGTTGCAGTATGTTTCAATATGTTACAGTGTATTTCAGTATTTTGCAGTATATTTCAGTGAGTTGCAGTGTATTTCAGTGTGCTACAGCATATTTCAGTATGTTACAGTATATTGCAATGTGTCGCAGTGTATTTCAGTATGTTGCAGTATTTTTCAAGGTGTTACAGTATATTTCAGTAGTTTACCATATATTTCGGTATGTTGCAGTATATTTCAATGTGTTGCAGTGTATATCAATATGTTACAGTGTATTTGAGCATGTTGTAGTATTTTGCAGTGTATTTCAGTGTGTTGCAGTGTATTTCAGTATTTTGCAGTATTTTTCAATGTGTTACAGTGTATTTCAATTTGTTCCAGTGTATGTCAGTATAATGCAGTATGTTGCAGTGTGTTTCAGTATGTTACAGTGTATTTCAGTATGTTGCAGTATCTTGCAGTACATTTCAGTATGTTTTAGTATGTAGTAGTGTATTTCAGTATGTTGCAGTATATTTCAGTATGTTGCAGTATATTTCAGTGTGTTACTGTTTTTTCCAGTATGTTACAACACATTTCCGTATATTAAACTATATTTCAGCGAGTTACAGTATATTTCAATGTGTTGCAGTGTATATCAATATGTTACAGTGTATTTGAGCATGTTGTAGTATTTTGCAGTGTATTTCAGTATTTTGCAGTATTTTTCAATGTGTTACAGTGTATTTCGGTATATTACCGTATATTTAGGTATGTCGCAGTATATTTCAGTATGTTGCTGTATGTTTCAGTGTATTGCAGTATATTTCATTGAGTTGCAGTGTATTTCAATTTGTTCCAGTGTATGTCAGTATAATGCAGTATGTTGCAGTGTGTTTCAGTATGTTACAGTGTATTTCAGTATGTTGCAGTATCTTGCAGTACATTTCAGTATGTTTTAGTATGTAGCAGTGTATTTCAGTATGTAGCAGTATATTTCAGTATGTTGCAGTATATTTCAGTGTGTTACTGTTTTTTCCAGTATGTTACAACACATTTCCGTATATTAAACTATATTTCAGCGAGTTACAGTATATTTCAATGTGTTGCAGTGTATTGCAATATGTTACAGCGTATTTCGGTATGTTGCAGTGTGTTGCAGTGTAATTCAGTATATTACATTGTATTTCAGTGTGTTGCAGTTCATTTCAATATGTAGCAGGGTATTTCAGTATAGTGCAGTGTATTTCAGTATGCTACAGCATATTTCAGTATGTTGCAGTATATTGCAATGTGTCGCAGTATATTTCAGTATGTTGCAGTACGTTGCAGTATGTTTCAATATGTTACGGTGTATTTCAGTATGTTGCAGTATATTTCAGTGAGTTGCAGTGTATTTCAGTGTGCTACAGCATATTTCAGTATGTTACAGTATATTGCAATCTGTCGCAGTATATTTCAGTTTGTTGCAGTGTTTTTCAATGTGTTACAGTATATTTCATTAGTTTACCATATATTTCGGTATGTTGCAGTATATTTCAATGTGTTGCAGTGTATTTCAATATGTTACAGTGTATTTCAGCATGTTGTAGTTTTTTGCAGAATATTTCAGTGTGTTGCAGTGTACTTTAGTATTTTGCAGTATTTTTCAATGTGTTACAGTATATTTCGGTATATTACCGTATATTTAGGTATGCTTCAGTATATTTCAATCTGTTGCAGTGTATTTCAATATGTTGTAGTATGTTGCAGTGTATTTCAGTATGTTACAGTGTATTTCAGTATGTTGCAGTATATTTCAGTATGTTACAGTGTATTTCAGTATGTTGCAGTATATTTCAGTGTGTTACAGTGTATTTCAGTATGTTGTAGTATATTTCAGTGTGTTACAGTATGTTTCAGTATCTTGCAGTATTTTTCAATGTGTTGCAGTGTATTTCAATATGTTACAGCGTATTTCAGTATGTTGCAGTGTATTTCAGTATGTAGCAGGGTATTTCAGTATGTTGCAGTGCATTTCAGTATGCTACAGCATATTTCAGTATGTTGCAGTATATTGCAATGTGTCTCAGTATATTTCAGTATGTTGCTGTATATTTCAATGTGTTACAGTATATTTCAGTAGTTTACCATACATTTCGGTACGTTGCAGTATATTTCAATGTGTTGCAGTGTATTTCAATATGTTACAGTGTATTTCAGTATGTTGTAGTATTTTGCCGCGTATTTCAGTATGTTGCAGTATCTTGCAGTGTATTTCAGTATGTTGCAGTATTTTTCAATGTGTTACCGTTTATTTCAGTATATTACCATATATTTAGGTATGTTGCAGTATATTTCAATGTGTTGCAGTGTATTTCAATATGTTCTAGTAATTTGTGGTGTATTTCAGTATGTTACAGTGTATTTCATTATGTTGCAGTATGTTTCAATATGTTACAGTGTATTTCAGTATTTTGCAGTATATTTCAGTGAGTTGCAGTGTATTTCAGTGTGCTACAGCATATTTCAGTATGTTGCAGTATATTGCAATGTGTCGCAGTATGTTGCAGTATTTTTCAATGTGTTACCGTATATTTCAGTATATTACCATATATTTAGGTATGTTGCAGTATATTTCAATGTGTTGCAGTGTATTTCAATATGTTCTAGTAATTTGTGGTGTATTTCAGTATGTTACAGTGTATTTCAGTATGTTGCAGTATGTTTCAATATGTTACAGTGTATTTCAGTATTTTGCAGTATATTTCAGTGAGTTGCAGTGTATTTCAGTGTGCTACAGCATATTTCAGTATGTTGCAAAATATTGCAATGTGTCGCAGTATGTTGCAGTATTTTTCAATGTGTTACCGTATATTTCAGTATATTACCATATATTTAGGTATGTTGCAGTATATTTCAATGTGTTGCAGTGTATTTCAATATGTTACAGTGTATTTGAGCATGTTGTAGTATTTTGCAGTGTATTTCAGTATGTTACAGTGTATTTCAGTATGTTGCAGTATGTTTCAATATGTTACAGTGTATTTCAGTATTTTGCAGTATATTTCAGTGAGTTGCAGTGTATTTCAGTGTGCTACAGCATACTTCAGTATGTTACAGTATATTGCAATGTGTCGCAGTGTATTTCAGTATGTTGCAGTATTTTTCAAGGTGTTACAGTATATTTCAGTAGTTTACCATATATTTCGGTATGTTGCAGTATATTTCAATGTGTTGCAGTGTATATCAATATGTTACAGTGTATTTGAGCATGTTGTAGTATTTTGCAGTGTATTTCAGTGTGTTGCAGTGTATTTCAGTATTTTGCAGTATTTTTCAATGTGTTACAGTGTATTTCGGTATATTACCGTATATTTAGGTATGTCGCAGTATATTTCAGTATGTTGCCGTATGTTTCAGTGTGTTGCAGTATATTTCATTTAGTTGCAGTGTATTTCAATTTGTTCCAGTGTATGTCAGTATAATGCAGTATGTTGCAGTGTGTTTCAGTATGTTACAGTGTATTTCAGTATGTTGCAGTATCTTGCAGTACATTTCAGTATGTTTTAGTATGTAGCAGTGTATTTCAGTATGTTGCAGTATATTTCAGTATGTTGCAGTATATTTCAGTGTGTTACTGTTTTTTCCAGTATGTTACAACACATTTCCGTATATTAAACTATATTTCAGCGAGTTACAGTATATTTCAATGTGTTGCAGTGTATATCAATATGTTACAGTGTATTTGAGCATGTTGTAGTGTTTTGCGGCGTATTTCAGTATGTTGCAGTATCTTGCAGTATATTTCAGCATGTTGCAGTTATTTTCAATGTGTTACAGTATGTTTCAGTATATTACCATATATTTAGGTATGTTGCAGCATATTTCAATGTGTTGCAGTGTATTTCAATATGTTCTAGTGTTTTCCAGTGTATTTCAGTTTGTTACAGTGTATTTCAGTATGTTGCAGTATGTTGCAGTATGTTTCAATATGTTACAGTGTATTTCAGCATGTTGCAGTATATTTCAGTGAGTTGCAGTGTATTTCAGTGTGCTACAGCATATTTCAGTATGTTACAGTATATTGCAATGTGTCGCAGTATATTTCAGTATGTTGCAGTATTTTTCAATGTGTTACAGTATATTTCATTAGTTTACCATATATTTCGGTGTGTTGCAGTATATTTCAATGTGTTGCAGTGTATTTCAATATGTTACAGTGTATTTCAGCATGTTGTAGTTTTTTGCGGAATATTTCAGTGTGTTGCAGTGTACTTTAGTATTTTGCAGTATTTTTCAATGTGTTACAGTATATTTCGGTATATTACCGTATATTTAGGTATGCTTCAGTATATTTCAATCTGTTGCAGTGTATTTCAATATGTTGTAGTATGTTGCAGTGTATTTCAGTATGTTACAGTGTATTTCAGTATGTTGCAGTATATTTCAGTATGTAACAGTGTATTTCAGTATGTTGCAGTATATTTCAGTGTGTTACAGTGTATTTCAGTATGTTGTAGTATATTTCAGTGTGTTACAGTATGTTTCAGTATGTTGCAGTATTTTTCAATGTGTTGCAGTGTATTTCAATATGTTACAGCGTATTTCAGTATGTTGCAGTGTATTTCAGTATGTAGCAGGGTATTTCAGTATGTTGCAGTGCATTTCAGTATGCTACAGCATATTTCAGTATGTTGCAGTATATTGCAATGTGTCTCAGTATATTTCAGTATGTTGCTGTATATTTCAATGTGTTACAGTATATTTCAGTAGTTTACCATACATTTCGGTACGTTGCAGTATATTTCAATGTGTTGCAGTGTATTTCAATATGTTACAGTGTATTTCAGTATGTTGTAGTATTTTGCCGCGTATTTCAGTATGTTGCAGTATCTTGCAGTGTATTTCAGTATGTTGCAGTATTTTTCAATGTGTTACCGTTTATTTCAGTATATTACCATATATTTAGGTATGTTGCAGTATATTTCAATGTGTTGCAGTGTATTTCAATATGTTCTAGTAATTTGTGGTGTATTTCAGTATGTTACAGTGTATTTCATTATGTTGCAGTATGTTTCAATATGTTACAGTGTATTTCAGTATTTTGCAGTATATTTCAGTGAGTTGCAGTGTATTTCAGTGTGCTACAGCATATTTCAGTATGTTGCAGTATATTGCAATGTGTCGCAGTATGTTGCAGTATTTTTCAATGTGTTACCGTATATTTCAGTATATTACCATATATTTAGGTATGTTGCAGTATATTTCAATGTGTTGCAGTGTATTTCAATATGTTCTAGTAATTTGTGGTGTATTTCAGTATGTTACAGTGTATTTCAGTATGTTGCAGTATGTTTCAATATGTTACAGTGTATTTCAGTATTTTGCAGTATATTTCAGTGAGTTGCAGTGTATTTCAGTGTGCTACAGCATATTTCAGTATGTTGCAAAATATTGCAATGTGTCGCAGTATGTTGCAGTATTTTTCAATGTGTTACCGTATATTTCAGTATATTACCATATATTTAGGTATGTTGCAGTATATTTCAATGTGTTGCAGTGTATTTCAATATGTTACAGTGTATTTGAGCATGTTGTAGTATTTTGCAGTGTATTTCAGTATGTTACAGTGTATTTCAGTATGTTGCAGTATGTTTCAATATGTTACAGTGTAATTCAGTATTTTGCAGTATATTTCAGTGAGTTGCAGTGTATTTCAGTGTGCTACAGCATACTTCAGTATGTTACAGTATATTGCAATGTGTCGCAGTGTATTTCAGTATGTTGCAGTATTTTTCAAGGTGTTACAGTATATTTCAGTAGTTTACCATATATTTCGGTATGTTGCAGTATATTTCAATGTGTTGCAGTGTATATCAATATGTTACAGTGTATTTGAGCATGTTGTAGTATTTTGCAGTGTATTTCAGTGTGTTGCAGTGTATTTCAGTATTTTGCAGTATTTTTCAATGTGTTACAGTGTATTTCGGTATATTACCGTATATTTAAGTATGTCGCAGTATACTTCAGTATGTTGCCGTATGTTTCAGTGTGTTGCAGTATATTTCATTTAGTTGCAGTGTATTTCAATTTGTTCCAGTGTATGTCAGTATAATGCAGTATGTTGCAGTGTGTTTCAGTATGTTACAGTGTATTTCAGTATGTTGCAGTATCTTGCAGTACATTTCAGTATGTTTTAGTATGTAGCAGTGTATTTCAGTATGTTGCAGTATATTTCAGTATGTTGCAGTATATTTCAGTGTGTTACTGTTTTTTCCAGTATGTTACAACACATTTCCGTATATTAAACTATATTTCAGCGAGTTACAGTATATTTCAATGTGTTGCAGTGTATTGCAATATGTTACAGCGTATTTCGGTATGTTGCAGTGTGTTGCAGTGTAATTCAGTATATTACATTGTATTTCAGTGTGTTGCAGTTCATTTCAATATGTAGCAGGGTATTTCAGTATAGTGCAGTGTATTTCAGTATGCTACAGCATATTTCAGTATGTTGCAGTATATTGCAATGTGTCGCAGTATATTTCAGTATGTTGCAGTACGTTGCAGTATGTTTCAATATGTTACGGTGTATTTCAGCATGTTGCAGTATATTTCAGTGAGTTGCAGTGTATTTCAGTGTGCTACAGCATATTTCAGTATGTTACAGTATATTGCAATGTGTCGCAGTATATTTCAGTATGTTGCAGTATTTTTCAATGTGTTACAGTATATTTCATTAGTTTACCATATACGTCGGTGTGTTGCAGTATATTTCAATGTGTTGCAGTGTATTTCAATATGTTACAGTGTATTTCAGCATGTTGTAGTTTTTTGCAGAATATTTCAGTGTGTTGCAGTGTACTTTAGTATTTTGCAGTATTTTTCATTGTGTTACAGTATATTTCGGTATATTACCGTATATTTAGGTATGTTTCAGTATATTTCAATCTGTTGCAGTGTATTTCAATATGTTGTAGTATGTTGCAGTGTATTTCAGTATGTTACAGTGTATTTCAGTATGTTGCAGTATATTTCAGTATGTTACAGTGTATTTCAGTATGTTGCAGTATATTTCAGTGTGTTACAGTGTATTTCAGTATGTTGTAGTATATTTCAGTGTGTTACAGTATATTTCAGTATGTTGCAGTATTTTTCAATGTGTTGCAGTGTATTTCAATATGTTACAGCGTATTTCAGTATGTTGCAGTGTATTTCAGTATGTAGCAGGGTATTTCAGTATGTTGCAGTGCATTTCAGTATGCTACAGCATATTTCTGTATGTTGCAGTATATTGCAATGTGTCGCAGTATATTTCAGTATGTTGCTGTATATTTCAATGTGTTACAGTATATTTCAGTAGTTTACCATACATTTCGGTACGTTGCAGTATATTTCAATGTGTTGCAGTGTATTTCAATATGTTACAGTGTATTTCAGTATGTTGTAGTATTTTGCCGCGTATTTCAGTATGTTGCAGTATCTTGCAGTGTATTTCAGTATGTTGCAGTATTTTTCAATGTGTTACCGTATATTTCAGTATATTACCATATATTTAGGTATGTTGCAGTATATTTCAATGTGTTGCAGTGTATTTCAATATGTTCTAGTAATTTGTGGTGTATTTCAGTATGTTACAGTGTATTTCAGTATGTTGCAGTATGTTTCAATATGTTACAGTGTATTTCAGTATTTTGCAGTATATTTCAGTGAGTTGCAGTGTATTTCAGTGTGCTACAGCATATTTCAGTATGTTGCAAAATATTGCAATGTGTCGCAGTATGTTGCAGTATTTTTCAATGTGTTACAGTATATTTCAGTAGTTTACCATATATTTCGGTATGTTGCAGTATATTTCAATGTGTTGCAGTGTATATCAATATGTTACAGTGTATTTGAGCATGTTGTAGTATTTTGCAGTGTATTTCAGAATGTTACAGTGTATTTCAGTATGTTGCAGTATGTTTCAATATGTTACAGTGTATTTCAGTATTTTGCAGTATATTCTAGTGAGTTGCAGTGTATTTCAGTGTGCTACAGCATATTTCAGTATGTTACAGTATATTGCAATGTGTCGCAGTGTATTTCAGTATGTTGCAGTATTTTTCAAGGTGTTACAGTATATTTCAGTAGTTTACCATATATTTCGGTATGTTGCAGTATATTTCAATGTGTTGCAGTGTATATCAATATGTTACAGTGTATTTGAGCATGTTGTAGTATTTTGCAGTGTATTTCAGTGTGTTGCAGTGTATTTCAGTATTTTGCAGTATTTTTCAATGTGTTACAGTGTATTTCGGTATATTACCGTATATTTAAGTATGTCGCAGTATACTTCAGTATGTTGCCGTATGTTTCAGTGTGTTGCAGTATATTTCATTTAGTTGCAGTGTATTTCAATTTGTTCCAGTGTATGTCAGTATAATGCAGTATGTTGCAGTGTGTTTCAGTATGTTACAGTGTATTTCAGTATGTTGCAGTATCTTGCAGTACATTTCAGTATGTTTTAGTATGTAGCAGTGTATTTCAGTATGTTGCAGTATATTTCAGTATGTTGCAGTATATTTCAGTGTGTTACTGTTTTTTCCAGTATGTTACAACACATTTCCGTATATTAAACTATATTTCAGCGAGTTACAGTATATTTCAATGTGTTGCAGTGTATTGCAATATGTTACAGCGTATTTCGGTATGTTGCAGTGTGTTGCAGTGTAATTCAGTATATTACATTGTATTTCAGTGTGTTGCAGTTCATTTCAATATGTAGCAGGGTATTTCAGTATAGTGCAGTGTATTTCAGTATGCTACAGCATATTTCAGTATGTTGCAGTATATTGCAATGTGTCGCAGTATATTTCAGTATGTTGCAGTACGTTGCAGTATGTTTCAATATGTTACGGTGTATTTCAGCATGTTGCAGTATATTTCAGTGAGTTGCAGTGTATTTCAGTGTGCTACAGCATATTTCAGTATGTTACAGTATATTGCAATGTGTCGCAGTATATTTCAGTATGTTGCAGTATTTTTCAATGTGTTACAGTATATTTCATTAGTTCACCATCTACTTCGGTGTGTTGCAGTATATTTCAATGTGTTGCAGTGTATTTCAATATGTTACAGTGTATTTCAGCATGTTGTAGTTTTTTGCAGAATATTTCAGTGTGTTGCAGTGTACTTTAGTATTTTGCAGTATTTTTCAATGTGTTACAGTATATTTTGGTATATTACCGTATATTTAGGTATGTTTCAGTATATTTCAATCTGTTGCAGTGTATTTCAATATGTTGTAGTATGTTGCAGTGTATTTCAGTATGTTACAGTGTATTTCAGTATGTTGCAGTATATTTCAGTATGTTACAGTGTATTTCAGTATGTTGCAGTATATTTCAGTGTGTTACAGTGTATTTCAGTATGTTGTAGTATATTTCAGTGTGTTACAGTATATTTCAGTATGTTGCAGTATTTTTCAATGTGTTGCAGTGTATTTCAATATGTTACAGCGTATTTCAGTATGTTGCAGTGTATTTCAGTATGTAGCAGGGTATTTCAGTATGTTGCAGTGCATTTCAGTATGCTACAGCATATTTCAGTATGTTGCAGTATATTGCAATGTGTCGCAGTATATTTCAGTATGTTGCTGTATATTTCAATGTGTTACAGTATATTTCAGTAGTTTATCATACATTTCGGTACGTTGCAGTATATTTCAATGTGTTGCAGTGTATTTCAATATGTTACAGTGTATTTCAGTATGTTGTAGTATTTTGCCGCGTATTTCAGTATGTTGCAGTATCTTGCAGTGTATTTCAGTATGTTGCAGTATTTTTCAATGTGTTACCGTATATTTCAGTATATTACCATATATTTAGGTATGTTGCAGTATATTTCAATGTGTTGCAGTGTATTTCAATATGTTCTAGTAATTTGTGGTGTATTTCAGTATGTTACAGTGTATTTCAGTATGTTGCAGTATGTTTCAATATGTTACAGTATATTTCAGTATTTTGCAGTATATTTCAGTGAGTTGCAGTGTATTTCAGTGTGCTACAGCATATTTCAGTATGTTGCAAAATATTGCAATGTGTCGCAGTATGTTGCAGTATTTTTCAATGTGTTACCGTATATTTCAGTATATTACCATATATTTAGGTATGTTGCAGTATATTTCAATGTGTTGCAGTGTATTTCAATATGTTCTAGTTATTTGTGGTGTATTTCAGTATGTTACAGTGTATTTCAGCATGTTGCAGTATGTTTCAATATGTTACAGTGTATTTCAGTATTTTGCAGTATATTTCAGTGAGTTGCAGTGTATTTCAGTGTGCTACAGCATATTTCAGTATGTTGCAGTATATTGCAATGTGTCGCAGTATGTTGCAGTATTTTTCAATGTGTTACAGTATATTTCAGTAGTTTACCATATATTTCGGTATGTTGCAGTATATTTCAATGTGTTGCAGTGTATATCAATATGTTACAGTGTATTTGAGCATGTTGTAGTATTTTGCAGTGTATTTCAGTATGTTACAGTGTATTTCAGTATGTTGCAGTATGTTTCAATATGTTACAGTGTATTTCAGTATTTTGCAGTATATTTCAGTGAGTTGCAGTGTATTTCAGTGTGCTACAGCATATTTCAGTATGTTGCAGTATATTGCAATGTGTCGCAGTGTATTTCAGTATGTTGCAGTATTTTTCAATGTGTTACAGTGTATTTCGGTATATTACCGTATATTTAGGTATGTCGCAGTATATTTCAGTATGTTGCTGTATGTTTCAGTGTGTTGCAGTATATTTCATTGAGTTGCAGTGTATTTCAATTTGTTCCAGTGTATGTCAGTATAATGCAGTATGTTGCAGTGTGTTTCAGTATGTTACAGTGTATTTCAGTATGTTGCAGTATCTTGCAGTACATTTCAGTATGTTTTAGTATGTAGCAGTGTATTTCAGTATGTTGCAGTATATTTCAGTATGTTGCAGTATATTTCAGTGTGTTACTGTTTTTTCCAGTATGTTACAACACATTTCCGTATATTAAACTATATTTCAGCGAGTTACAGTATATTTCAATGTGTTGCAGTGTATTGCAATATGTTACAGCGTATTTCGGTATGTTGCAGTGTGTTGCAGTGTAATTCAGTATATTACATTGTATTTCAGTGTGTTGCAGTTCATTTCAATATGTAGCAGGGTATTTCAGTATAGTGCAGTGTATTTCAGTATGCTACAGCATATTTCAGTATGTTGCAGTATATTGCAATGTGTCGCAGTATATTTCAGTATGTTGCAGTACGTTGCAGTATGTTTCAATATGTTACGGTGTATTTCAGTATGTTGCAGTATATTTCAGTGAGTTGCAGTGTATTTCAGTGTGCTACAGCATATTTCAGTATGTTACAGTATATTGCAATCTGTCGCAGTATATTTCAGTTTGTTGCAGTGTTTTTCAATGTGTTACAGTATATTTCATTAGTTTACCATATATTTCGGTATGTTGCAGTATATTTCAATGTGTTGCAGTGTATTTCAGCATGTTGTAGTTTTTTGCAGTGTATTTCAGTATGTTACAGTGTATTTCAGTATGTTGCAGTATATTTCAGTATGTTACAGTGTATTTCAGTATGTTGCAGTATATTTCAGTGTGTTACAGTGTATTTAGGTATGTTGTAGTATATTTCAGTGTGTTACAGTATACTTCAGTATGTTGCAGTATTTTTCAATGTGTTAAAGTGTATTTCAGTAGTTTACCATATATTTCGGTATGTAGCAGTATATTTCAATGTGTTGCAGTGTATTTCAATATGTTACAGTGTTTTTCAGTATGTTGCAGTATGTTGCAGTATATTTCAGTGAGTTACAGTGTATTTCAGTATGTTGCAGTGTATTTCAGTGTGTTACAGTTTACTCCAGTATGTTACAGTACATTTCCGTATAATACACTATATTTCAGCGACTTGCAGTATATTTCAATGTGTTGCAGTGTATTTCAATATGTTACAGCATATTCCAGTATGTTGCAGTATGTTGCAGTGTAGTTCAGTATATTACATTGTATTTCAGTATGTTGCAGTTTATTTCAGTATGTAGCAGGGTATTTCAGTATGTTGCAGTGCATTTCAGTATGCTACAGCATATTTCAGTATGTTGCAGTATATCGCAATGTGTCGCAGTATATTTCAGTATGTTGCTGTATATTTCAATGTGTTACAGTGTTTTTCAGTATATTACCATATATTTAGATATGTTGCAGTATGTTTCAATGTGTTGCAGTGTATTTCAGTATGTAGCAGTGTATTTCAGTATGTTGCAGTGTGTTGCAGTGTAATTCAGTATATTACATTGTATTTCAGTGTGTTGCAGTTCATTTCAGTATGTAGCAGGGTATTTCAGTATAGTGCAGTATATTTCAGTATGCTGCAGTATATTTCAGTGTGTTACTGTTTTTTCCAGTATGTTACAACACATTTCCGTATATTACACTATATTTCAGCGAGTTACAGTATATTTCAATGTGTTGCAGTGTATTTCAATATGTTACAGTGTATTTCAGCATGTTGTAGTTTTTTGCAGAATATTTCAGTGTGTTGCAGTGTACTTCAGTATTTTGCAGTATTTTTCAATGTGTTACAGTATATTTCGGTATATTACCGTATATTTAGGTATGTTTCAGTATATTTCAATCTGTTGCAGTGTATTTCAATATGTTGTAGTATGTTGCAGTGTATTTCAGTATGTTACAGTGTATTTCAGTATGTTGCAGTATATTTCAGTATGTTACAGTGTATTTCAGTATGTTGCAGTATATTTCAGTGTGTTACAGTGTATTTCAGTATGTTGTAGTATATTTCAGTGTGTTACAGTATATTTCAGTATGTTGCAGTATTTTTCAATGTGTTGCAGTGTATTTCAATATGTTACAGCGTATTTCAGTATGTTGCAGTGTATTTCAGTATGTAGCAGGGTATTTCAGTATGTTGCAGTGCATTTTAGTATGCTACAGCATATTTCAGTATGTTGCAGTGTATTGCAATGTGTCGCAGTATATTTCAGTATGTTGCTGTATATTTCAATGTGTTACAGTATATTTCAGTAGTTTACCATACATTTCGGTACGTTGCAGTATATTTCAATGTGTTGCAGTGTATTTCAATATGTTACAGTGTATTTCAGTATGTTGTAGTATTTTGCCGCGTATTTCAGTATGTTGCAGTATCTTGCAGTGTATTTCAGTATGTTGCAGTATTTTTCAATGTGTTACCGTATATTTCAGTATATTACCATATATTTAGGTATGTTGCAGTATATTTCAATGTGTTGCAGTGTATTTCAATATGTTCTAGTAATTTGTGGTGTATTTCAGTATGTTACAGTGTATTTCAGTATGTTGCAGTATGTTTCAATATGTTACAGTGTATTTCAGTATTTTGCAGTATATTTCAGTGAGTTGCAGTGTATTTCAGTGTGCTACAGCATATTTCAGTATGTTGCAAAATATTGCAATGTGTCGCAGTATGTTGCAGTATTTTTCAATGTGTTACAGTATATTTCAGTAGTTTACCATATATTTCGGTATGTTGCAGTATATTTCAATGTGTTGCAGTGTATATCAATATGTTACAGTGTATTTGAGCATGTTGTAGTATTTTGCAGTGTATTTCAGTATGTTACAGTGTATTTCAGTATGTTGCAGTATGTTTCAATATGTTACAGTGTATTTCAGTATTTTGCAGTATATTTCAGTGAGCTGCAGTGTATTTCAGTGTGCTACAGCATATTTCAGTATGTTACAGTATATTGCAATGTGTCGCAGTGTATTTCAGTATGTTGCAGTATTTTTCAAGGTGTTACAGTATATTTCAGTAGTTTACCATATATTTCGGTATGTTGCAGTATATTTCAATGTGTTGCAGTGTATATCAATATGTTACAGTGTATTTGAGCATGTTGTAGTATTTTGCAGTGTATTTCAGTGTGTTGCAGTGTATTTCAGTATTTTGCAGTATTTTTCAATGTGTTACAGTGTATTTCGGTATATTACCGTATATTTAAGTATGTCGCAGTATACTTCAGTATGTTGCCGTATGTTTCAGTGTGTTGCAGTATATTTCATTTAGTTGCAGTGTATTTCAATTTGTTCCAGTGTATGTCAGTATAATGCAGTATGTTGCAGTGTGTTTCAGTATGTTACAGTGTATTTCAGTATGTTGCAGTATCTTGCAGTACATTTCAGTATGTTTTAGTATGTAGCAGTGTATTTCAGTATGTTGCAGTATATTTCAGTATGTTGCAGTATATTTCAGTGTGTTACTGTTTTTTCCAGTATGTTACAACACATTTCCGTATATTAAACTATATTTCAGCGAGTTACAGTATATTTCAATGTGTTGCAGTGTATTGCAATATGTTACAGCGTATTTCGGTATGTTGCAGTGTGTTGCAGTGTAATTCAGTATATTACATTGTATTTCAGTGTGTTGCAGTTCATTTCAATATGTAGCAGGGTATTTCAGTATAGTGCAGTGTATTTCAGTATGCTACAGCATATTTCAGTATGTTGCAGTATATTGCAATGTGTCGCCGTATATTTCAGTATGTTGCAGTACGTTGCAGTATGTTTCAATATGTTACGGTGTATTTCAGCATGTTGCAGTATATTTCAGTGAGTTGCAGTGTATTTCAGTGTGCTACAGCATATTTCAGTATGTTACAGTATATTGCAATGTGTCGCAGTATATTTCAGTATGTTGCAGTATTTTTCAATGTGTTACAGTATATTTCATTAGTTTACCATATACGTCGGTGTGTTGCAGTATATTTCAATGTGTTGCAGTGTATTTCAATATGTTACAGTGTATTTCAGCATGTTGTAGTTTTTTGCAGAATATTTCAGTGTGTTGCAGTGTACTTTAGTATTTTGCAGTATTTTTCATTGTGTTACAGTATATTTCGGTATATTACCGTATATTTAGGTATGTTTCAGTATATTTCAATCTGTTACAGTGTATTTCAATATGTTGTAGTATGTTGCAGTGTATTTCAGTATGTTACAGTGTATTTCAGTATGTTGCAGTATATTTCAGTATGTTACAGTGTATTTCAGTATGTTGCAGTATATTTCAGTGTGTTACAGTGTATTTCAGTATGTTGTAGTATATTTCAGTGTGTTACAGTATATTTCAGTATGTTGCAGTATTTTTCAATGTGTTGCAGTGTATTTCAATATGTTACAGCGTATTTCAGTATGTTGCAGTGTATTTCAGTATGTAGCAGGGTATTTCAGTATGTTGCAGTGCATTTCAGTATGCTACAGCATATTTCTGTATGTTGCAGTATATTGCAATGTGTCGCAGTATATTTCAGTATGTTGCTGTATATTTCAATGTGTTACAGTATATTTCAGTAGTTTACCATACATTTCGGTACGTTGCAGTATATTTCAATGTGTTGCAGTGTATTTCAATGTGTTACAGTGTATTTCAGTATGTTGTAGTATTTTGCCGCGTATTTCAGTATGTTGCAGTATCTTGCAGTGTATTTCAGTATGTTGCAGTATTTTTCAATGTGTTACCGTATATTTCAGTATATTACCATATATTTAGGTATGTTGCAGTATATTTCAATGTGTTGCAGTGTATTTCAATATGTTCTAGTAATTTGTGGTGTATTTCAGTATGTTATAGTGTATTTCAGTATGTTGCAGTATGTTTCAATATGTTACAGTGTATTTCAGTATTTTGCAGTATATTTCAGTGAGTTGCAGTGTATTTCAGTGTGCTACAGCATATTTCAGTATGTTGCAAAATATTGCAATGTGTCGCAGTATGTTGCAGTATTTTTCAATGTGTTACAGTATATTTCAGTAGTTTACCATATATTTCGGTATGTTGCAGTATATTTCAATGTGTTGCAGTGTATATCAATATGTTACAGTGTATTTGAGCATGTTGTAGTATTTTGCAGTGTATTTCAGAATGTTACAGTGTATTTCAGTATGTTGCAGTATGTTTCAATATGTTACAGTGTATTTCAGTATTTTGCAGTATATTCTAGTGAGTTGCAGTGTATTTCAGTGTGCTACAGCATATTTCAGTATGTTACAGTATATTGCAATGTGTCGCAGTGTATTTCAGTATGTTGCAGTATTTTTCAAGGTGTTACAGTATATTTCAGTAGTTTACCATATATTTCGGTATGTTGCAGTATATTTCAATGTGTTGCAGTGTATATCAATATGTTACAGTGTATTTGAGCATGTTGTAGTATTTTGCAGTGTATTTCAGTGTGTTGCAGTGTATTTCAGTATTTTGCAGTATTTTTCAATGTGTTACAGTGTATTTCGGTATATTACCGTATATTTAAGTATGTCGCAGTATACTTCAGTATGTTGCCGTATGTTTCAGTGTGTTGCAGTATATTTCATTTAGTTGCAGTGTATTTCAATTTGTTCCAGTGTATGTCAGTATAATGCAGTATGTTGCAGTGTGTTTCAGTATGTTACAGTGTATTTCAGTATGTTGCAGTATCTTGCAGTACATTTCAGTATGTTTTAGTATGTAGCAGTGTATTTCAGTATGTTGCAGTATATTTCAGTATGTTGCAGTATATTTCAGTGTGTTACTGTTTTTTCCAGTATGTTACAACACATTTCCGTATATTAAACTATATTTCAGCGAGTTACAGTATATTTCAATGTGTTGCAGTGTATTGCAATATGTTACAGCGTATTTCGGTATGTTGCAGTGTGTTGCAGTGTAATTCAGTATATTACATTGTATTTCAGTGTGTTGCAGTTCATTTCAATATGTAGCAGGGTATTTCAGTATAGTGCAGTGTATTTCAGTATGCTACAGCATATTTCAGTATGTTGCAGTATATTGCAATGTGTCGCAGTATATTTCAGTATGTTGCAGTACGTTGCAGTATGTTTCAATATGTTACGGTGTATTTCAGCATGTTGCAGTATATTTCAGTGAGTTGCAGTGTATTTCAGTGTGCTACAGCATATTTCAGTATGTTACAGTATATTGCAATGTGTCGCAGTATATTTCAGTATGTTGCAGTATTTTTCAATGTGTTACAGTATATTTCATTAGTTCACCATCTACTTCGGTGTGTTGCAGTATATTTCAATGTGTTGCAGTGTATTTCAATATGTTACAGTGTATTTCAGCATGTTGTAGTTTTTTGCAGAATATTTCAGTGTGTTGCAGTGTACTTTAGTATTTTGCAGTATTTTTCAATGTGTTACAGTATATTTCGGTATATTACCGTATATTTAGGTATGTTTCAGTATATTTCAATCTGTTACAGTGTATTTCAATATGTTGTAGTATGTTACAGTGTATTTCAGTATGTTACAGTGTATTTCAGTATGTTGCAGTATATTTCAGTATGTTACAGTGTATTTCAGTATGTTGCAGTATATTTCAGTATGTTACAGTGTATTTCAGTATGTTGTAGTATATTTCAGTGTGTTACAGTATATTTCAGTATGTTGCAGTATTTTTCAATGTGTTGCAGTGTATTTCAATATGTTACAGCGTATTTCAGTATGTTGCAGTGTATTTCAGTATGTAGCAGGGTATTTCAGTATGTTGCAGTGCATTTCAGTATGCTACAGCATATTTCAGTATGTTGCAGTATATTGCAATGTGTCGCAGTATATTTCAGTATGTTGCTGCATATTTCAATGTGTTACAGTATATTTCAGTAGTTTATCATACATTTCGGTACGTTGCAGTATATTTCAATGTGTTGCAGTGTATTTCAATATGTTACAGTGTATTTCAGTATGTTGTAGTATTTTGCCGCGTATTTCAGTATGTTGCAGTATCTTGCAGTGTATTTCAGTATGTTGCAGTATTTTTCAATGTGTTACCGTATATTTCAGTATATTACCATATATTTAGGTATGTTGCAGTATATTTCAATGTGTTGCAGTGTATTTCAATATGTTCTAGTAATTTGTGGTGTATTTCAGTATGTTACAGTGTATTTCAGTATGTTGCAGTATGTTTCAATATGTTACAGTGTATTTCAGTATTTTGCAGTATATTTCAGTGAGTTGCAGTGTATTTCAGTGTGCTACAGCATATTTCAGTATGTTGCAAAATATTGCAATGTGTCGCAGTATGTTGCAGTATTTTTCAATGTGTTACCGTATATTTCAGTATATTACCATATATTTAGGTATGTTGCAGTATATTTCAATGTGTTGCAGTGTATTTCAATATGTTCTAGTTATTTGTGGCGTATTTCAGTATGTTACAGTGTATTTCAGCATGTTGCAGTATGTTTCAATATGTTACAGTGTATTTCAGTATTTTGCAGTATATTTCAGTGAGTTGCAGTGTATTTCAGTGTGCTACAGCATATTTCAGTATGTTGCAGTATATTGCAATGTGTCGCAGTATGTTGCAGTATTTTTCAATGTGTTACAGTATATTTCAGTAGTTTACCATATATTTCGGTATGTTGCAGTATATTTCAATGTGTTGCAGTGTATATCAATATGTTACAGTGTATTTGAGCATGTTGTAGTATTTTGCAGTGTATTTCAGTATGTTACAGTGTATTTCAGTATGTTGCAGTATGTTTCAATATGTTACAGTGTATTTCAGTATTTTGCAGTATATTTCAGTGAGTTGCAGTGTATTTCAGTGTGCTACAGCATATTTCAGTATGTTACAGTATATTGCAATGTGTCGCAGTGTATTTCAGTATGTTGCAGTATTTTTCAATGTGTTACAGTGTATTTCGGTATATTACCGTATATTTAGGTATGTCGCAGTATATTTCAGTATGTTGCCGTATGTTTCAGTGTGTTGCAGTGTATTTCATTTAGTTGCAGTGTATTTCAATTTGTTCCAGTGTATGTCAGTATAATGCAGTATGTTGCAGTGTGTTTCAGTATGTTACAGTGTATTTCAGTATGTTGCAGTATCTTGCAGTACATTTCAGTATGTTTTAGTATGTAGCAGTGTATTTCAGTATGTTGCAGTATATTTCAGTATGTTGCAGTATATTTCAGTGTGTTACTGTTTTTTCCAGTATGTTACAACACATTTCCGTATATTAAACTATATTTCAGCGAGTTACAGTATATTTCAATGTGTTGCAGTGTATATCAATATGTTACAGTGTATTTGAGCATGTTGTAGTATTTTGCAGTGTATTTCAGTTTGTTACAGTGTATTTCAGTAGGTTGCAGTATGTTGCAGTATGTTTCAATATGTTACAGTGTATTTCAGCATGTTGCAGTATATTTCAGTGAGTTGCAGTGTATTTCAGTGTGCTACAGCATATTTCAGTATGTTACAGTATATTGCAATGTGTCGCAGTGTATATCAATATGTTACAGTGTATTTGAGCATGTTGTAGTATTTTGCAGTGTATTTCAGTATGTTGCAGTATCTTGCAGTGTATTTCAGTATGTTGCAGTATTTTTCAATGTGTTACCGTATATTTCAGTATATTACCATATATTTAGGTATGTTGCAGTATATTTCAATGTGTTGCAGTGTATTTCAATATGTTCTAGTAATTTGCAGTGTGTTTCAGTATGTTACAGTGTATTGCAGTATGTTGCAGTATGTTTCAATATGTTACAGTGTATTTCAGCATGTTGCAGTATATTTCAGTGAGTTGCAGTGTATTTCAGTGTGCTACAGCATATTTCAGTATGTTACAGTATATTGCAATGTGTCGCAGTGTATTTCAGTATGTTGCAGTATTTTTCAATGTGTTACAGTGTATTTCGGTATATTACCGTATATTTAGGTATGTCGCAGTATATTTCAGTATGTTGCCGTATGTTTCAGTGTGTTGCAGTATATTTCATTTTGTTGCAGTGTATTTCAATTTGTTCCAGTGTATGTCAGTTTAATGCAGTATGTTGCAGTGTGTTTCAGTATGTTACAGTGTATTTCAGTATGTTGCAGTATCTTGCAGTACATTTCAGTATGTTTTAGTATGTAGCAGTGTATTTCAGTATGTTGCAGTATATTTCAGTATGTTGCAGTATATTGCAATGTGTCGCAGTATATTTCAGTATGTTGCTGTATATTTCAATGTGTTGCAGTATATTTCAGTATGTAGCAGTGTATTTCAGTATGTTGCAGTGTGTTGCAGTGTAATTCAGTATATTACATTGTATTTCAGTGTGTTGCAGTTCATTTCAGTATGTAGCAGGGTATTTCAGTATAGTGCAGTATATTTCAGTATGCTGCAGTATATTTCAGTGTGTTACTGTTTTTTCCAGTATGTTACAACACATTTCCGTATATTACACTATATTTCAGCGAGTTACAGTATATTTCAATGTGTTGCAGTGTATTGCAATATGTTACAGCGTATTTCGGTATGTTGCAGTGTGTTGCAGTGTAATTCAGTATATTACATTGTATTTCAGTGTGTAGCAGTTCATTTCAATATGTAGCAGGGTATTTCAGTATAGTGCAGTGTATTTCAGTATGCTACAGCATATTTCAGTTTGTTGCAGTATATTGCAATGTGTCGCAGTATATTTCAGTATGTTGCTGTATATTTCAATGTGTTGCAGTATATTTCAGTATGTAGCAGTGTATTTCAGTATGTTGCAGTATATTTCAGTGAGTTGCAGTAAATTCCAGTGTGCTACAACATATTTCAGTGTGTTACAGTATATTGCAATGTGTCGCAGTATATTTCAGTATGTTGCAGTATTGTTCAATGTGTTACAGTATATTTCAGTAGTTTACCATACATTTCAGGACGTCGCAGTATATTTCAATGTGTTGCAGTGTATTTCAATATGTTACAGTGTATTTCAGTATGTTGTAGTATTATGCGGCGTATTTCAGTATGTTGCAGTATCTTGCAGTATATTTCAGCATGTTGCAGTTATTTTCAATGTGTTACAGTATGTTTCAGTATATTACCGTATATTTAGGTATGTTGCAGTATATTTCAATGTGTTGCAGTGTATTTCAATATGTTCTAGTGTTTTGCAGTGTATTTCAGTTTGTTACAGTGTATTTCAGTATGTTGCAGTATGTTGCAGTATGTTTCAATATGTTACAGTGTATTTCAGCATGTTGCAGTATATTTCAGTGAGTTGCAGTAAATTCCAGTGTGCTACAACATATTTCAGTGTGTTACAGTATATTGCAATGTGTCGCAGTATATTTCAGTATGTTGCAGTATTGTTCAATGTGTTACAGTATATTTCAGTAGTTTACCATACATTTCAGGACGTCGCAGTATATTTCAATGTGTTGCAGTGTATTTCAATATGTTACAGTGTATTTCAGTATGTTGTAGTATTATGCGGCGTATTTCAGTATGTTGCAGTATCTTGCAGTATATTTCAGCATGTTGCAGTTATTTTCAATGTGTTACAGTATGTTTCAGTATATTACCGTATATTTAGGTATGTTGCAGTATATTTCAATGTGTTGCAGTGTATTTCAATATGTTCTAGTGTTTTGCAGTGTATTTCAGTTTGTTACAGTGTATTTCAGTATGTTGCAGTATGTTGCAGTATGTTTCAATATGTTACAGTGTATTTCAGCATGTTGCAGTATATTTCAGTGAGTTGCAGTGTATTTCAGTATGTTGCAGTATTTTTCAATGTGTTGCAGTGTATTTCAATATGTTACAGCATATTCCAGTATGTTGCAGTATGTTGCAGTGTAGTTCAGTATATTACATTGTATTTCAGTATGTTGCAGTTTATTTCAGTATGTAGCAGGGTATTTCAGTATGTTGCAGTGCATTTCAGTATGCTACAGCATATTTCAGTATGTTGCAGTATATCGCAATGTGTCGCAGTATATTTCAGTATGTTGCTGTATATTTCAATGTGTTACAGTGTTTTTCAGTATATTACCATATATTTAGATATGTTGCAGTATGTTTCAATGTGTTGCAGTGTATTTCAGTATGTAGCAGTGTATTTCAGTATGTTGCAGTGTGTTGCAGTGTAATTCAGTATATTACATTGTATTTCAGTGTGTTGCAGTTCATTTCAGTATGTAGCAGGGTATTTCAGTTTAGTGCAGTATATTTCAGTATGCTGCAGTATATTTCAGTGTGTTACTGTTTTTTCCAGTATGTTACAACACATTTCCGTATATTACACTATATTTCAGCGAGTTACAGTATATTTCAATGTGTTGCAGTGTATTTCAATATGTTACAGTGTATTTCAGCATGTTGTAGTTTTTTGCAGAATATTTCAGTGTGTTGCAGTGTACTTCAGTATTTTGCAGTATTTTTCAATGTGTTACAGTATATTTCGGTATATTACCGTATATTTAGGTATGTTTCAGTATATTTCAATCTGTTGCAGTGTATTTCAATATGTTGTAGTATGTTGCAGTGTATTTCAGTATGTTACAGTGTATTTCAGTATGTTGCAGTATATTTCAGTATGTTACAGTGTATTTCAGTATGTTGCAGTATATTTCAGTGTGTTACAGTGTATTTCAGTATGTTGTAGTATATTTCAGTGTGTTACAGTATATTTCAGTATGTTGCAGTATTTTTCAATGTGTTGCAGTGTATTTCAATATGTTACAGCGTATTTCAGTATGTTGCAGTGTATTTCAGTATGTAGCAGGGTATTTCAGTATGTTGCAGTGCATTTTAGTATGCTACAGCATATTTCAGTATGTTGCAGTGTATTGCAATGTGTCGCAGTATATTTCAGTATGTTGCTGTATATTTCAATGTGTTACAGTATATTTCAGTAGTTTACCATACATTTCGGTACGTTGCAGTATATTTCAATGTGTTGCAGTGTATTTCAATATGTTACAGTGTATTTCAGTATGTTGTAGTATTTTGCCGCGTATTTCAGTATGTTGCAGTATCTTGCAGTGTATTTCAGTATGTTGCAGTATTTTTCAATGTGTTACCGTATATTTCAGTATATTACCATATATTTAGGTATGTTGCAGTATATTTCAATGTGTTGCAGTGTATTTCAATATGTTCTAGTAATTTGTGGTGTATTTCAGTATGTTACAGTGTATTTCAGTATGTTGCAGTATGTTTCAATATGTTACAGTGTATTTCAGTATTTTGCAGTATATTTCAGTGAGTTGCAGTGTATTTCAGTGTGCTACAGCATATTTCAGTATGTTGCAAAATATTGCAATGTGTCGCAGTATGTTGCAGTATTTTTCAATGTGTTACAGTATATTTCAGTAGTTTACCATATATTTCGGTATGTTGCAGTATATTTCAATGTGTTGCAGTGTATATCAATATGTTACAGTGTATTTGAGCATGTTGTAGTATTTTGCAGTGTATTTCAGTATGTTACAGTGTATTTCAGTATGTTGCAGTATATTTCAATATGTTACAGTGTATTTCAGTATTTTGCAGTATATTTCAGTGAGCTGCAGTGTATTTCAGTGTGCTACAGCATATTTCAGTATGTTACAGTATATTGCAATGTGTCGCAGTGTATTTCAGTATGTTGCAGTATTTTTCAAGGTGTTACAGTATATTTCAGTAGTTTACCATATATTTCGGTATGTTGCAGTATATTTCAATGTGTTGCAGTGTATATCAATATGTTACAGTGTATTTGAGCATGTTGTAGTATTTTGCAGTGTATTTCAGTGTGTTGCAGTGTATTTCAGTATTTTGCAGTATTTTTCAATGTGTTACAGTGTATTTCGGTATATTACCGTATATTTAAGTATGTCGCAGTATACTTCAGTATGTTGCCGTATGTTTCAGTGTGTTGCAGTATATTTCATTTAGTTGCAGTGTATTTCAATTTGTTCCAGTGTATGTCAGTATAATGCAGTATGTTGCAGTGTGTTTCAGTATGTTACAGTGTATTTCAGTATGTTGCAGTATCTTGCAGTACATTTCAGTATGTTTTAGTATGTAGCAGTGTATTTCAGTATGTTGCAGTATATTTCAGTATGTTGCAGTATATTTCAGTGTGTTACTGTTTTTTCCAGTATGTTACAACACATTTCCGTATATTAAACTATATTTCAGCGAGTTACAGTATATTTCAATGTGTTGCAGTGTATTGCAATATGTTACAGCGTATTTCGGTATGTTGCAGTGTGTTGCAGTGTAATTCAGTATATTACATTGTATTTCAGTGTGTTGCAGTTCATTTCAATATGTAGCAGGGTATTTCAGTATAGTGCAGTGTATTTCAGTATGCTACAGCATATTTCAGTATGTTGCAGTATATTGCAATGTGTCGCAGTATATTTCAGTATGTTGCAGTACGTTGCAGTATGTTTCAATATGTTACGGTGTATTTCAGCATGTTGCAGTATATTTCAGTGAGTTGCAGTGTATTTCAGTGTGCTACAGCATATTTCAGTATGTTACAGTATATTGCAATGTGTCGCAGTATATTTCAGTATGTTGCAGTATTTTTCAATGTGTTACAGTATATTTCATTAGTTTACCATATACGTCGGTGTGTTGCAGTATATTTCAATGTGTTGCAGTGTATTTCAATATGTTACAGTGTATTTCAGCATGTTGTAGTTTTTTGCAGAATATTTCAGTGTGTTGCAGTGTACTTTAGTATTTTGCAGTATTTTTCATTGTGTTACAGTATATTTCGGTATATTACCGTATATTTAGGTATGTTTCAGTATATTTCAATCTGTTGCAGTGTATTTCAATATGTTGTAGTATGTCGCAGTGTATTTCAGTATGTTACAGTGTATTTCAGTATGTTGCAGTATATTTCAGTATGTTACAGTGTATTTCAGTATGTTGCAGTATATTTCAGTGTGTTACAGTGTATTTCAGTATGTTGTAGTATATTTCAGTGTGTTACAGTATATTTCAGTATGTTGCAGTATTTTTCAATGTGTTGCAGTGTATTTCAATATGTTACAGCGTATTTCAGTATGTTGCAGTGTATTTCAGTATGTAGCAGGGTATTTCAGTATGTTGCAGTGCATTTCAGTATGCTACAGCATATTTCTGTATGTTGCAGTATATTGCAATGTGTCGCAGTATATTTCAGTATGTTGCTGTATATTTCAATGTGTTACAGTATATTTCAGTAGTTTACCATACATTTCGGTACGTTGCAGTATATTTCAATGTGTTGCAGTGTATTTCAATATGTTACAGTGTATTTCAGTATGTTGTAGTATTTTGCCGCGTATTTCAGTATGTTGCAGTATCTTGCAGTGTATTTCAGTATGTTGCAGTATTTTTCAATGTGTTACCGTATATTTCAGTATATTACCATATATTTAGGTATGTTGCAGTATATTTCAATGTGTTGCAGTGTATTTCAATATGTTCTAGTAATTTGTGGTGTATTTCAGTATGTTACAGTGTATTTCAGTATGTTGCAGTATGTTTCAATATGTTACAGTGTATTTCAGTATTTTGCAGTATATTTCAGTGAGTTGCAGTGTATTTCAGTGTGCTACAGCATATTTCAGTATGTTGCAAAATATTGCAATGTGTCGCAGTATGTTGCAGTATTTTTCAATGTGTTACAGTATATTTCAGTAGTTTACCATATATTTCGGTATGTTGCAGTATATTTCAATGTGTTGCAGTGTATATCAATATGTTACAGTGTATTTGAGCATGTTGTAGTATTTTGCAGTGTATTTCAGAATGTTACAGTGTATTTCAGTATGTTGCAGTATGTTTCAATATGTTACAGTGTATTTCAGTATTTTGCAGTATATTCTAGTGAGTTGCAGTGTATTTCAGTGTGCTACAGCATATTTCAGTATGTTACAGTATATTGCAATGTGTCGCAGTGTATTTCAGTATGTTGCAGAATTTTTCAAGGTGTTACAGTATATTTCAGTAGTTTACCATATATTTCGGTATGTTGCAGTATATTTCAATGTGTTGCAGTGTATATCAATATGTTACAGTGTATTTGAGCATGTTGTAGTATTTTGCAGTGTATTTCAGTGTGTTGCAGTGTATTTCAGTATTTTGCAGTATTTTTCAATGTGTTACAGTGTATTTCGGTATATTACCGTATATTTAAGTATGTCGCAGTATACTTCAGTATGTTGCCGTATGTTTCAGTGTGTTGCAGTATATTTCATTTAGTTGCAGTGTATTTCAATTTGTTCCAGTGTATGTCAGTATAATGCAGTATGTTGCAGTGTGTTTCAGTATGTTACAGTGTATTTCAGTATGTTGCAGTATCTTGCAGTACATTTCAGTATGTTTTAGTATGTAGCAGTGTATTTCAGTATGTTGCAGTATATTTCAGTATGTTGCAGTATATTTCAGTGTGTTACTGTTTTTTCCAGTATGTTACAACACATTTCCGTATATTAAACTATATTTCAGCGAGTTACAGTATATTTCAATGTGTTGCAGTGTATTGCAATATGTTACAGCGTATTTCGGTATGTTGCAGTGTGTTGCAGTGTAATTCAGTATATTACATTGTATTTCAGTGTGTTGCAGTTCATTTCAATATGTAGCAGGGTATTTCAGTATAGTGCAGTGTATTTCAGTATGCTACAGCATATTTCAGTATGTTGCAGTATATTGCAATGTGTCGCAGTATATTTCAGTATGTTGCAGTACGTTGCAGTATGTTTCAATATGTTACGGTGTATTTCAGCATGTTGCAGTATATTTCAGTGAGTTGCAGTGTATTTCAGTGTGCTACAGCATATTTCAGTATGTTACAGTATATTGCAATGTGTCGCAGTATATTTCAGTATGTTGCAGTATTTTTCAATGTGTTACAGTATATTTCATTAGTTCACCATCTACTTCGGTGTGTTGCAGTATATTTCAATGTGTTGCAGTGTATTTCAATATGTTACAGTGTATTTCAGCATGTTGTAGTTTTTTGCAGAATATTTCAGTGTGTTGCAGTGTACTTTAGTATTTTGCAGTATTTTTCAATGTGTTACAGTATATTTCGGTATATTACCGTATATTTAGGTATGTTTCAGTATATTTCAATCTGTTGCAGTGTATTTCAATATGTTGTAGTATGTTGCAGTGTATTTCAGTATGTTACAGTGTATTTCAGTATGTTGCAGTATATTTCAGTATGTTACAGTGTATTTCAGTATGTTGCAGTATATTTCAGTGTGTTACAGTGTATTTCAGTATGTTGTAGTATATTTCAGTGTGTTACAGTATATTTCAGTATGTTGCAGTATTTTTCAATGTGTTGCAGTGTATTTCAATATGTTACAGCGTATTTCAGTATGTTGCAGTGTATTTCAGTATGTAGCAGGGTATTTCAGTATGTTGCAGTGCATTTCAGTATGCTACAGCATATTTCGGTATGTTGCAGTATATTGCAATGTGTCGCAGTATATTTCAGTATGTTGCTGTATATTTCAATGTGTTACAGTATATTTCAGTAGTTTATCATACATTTCGGTACGTTGCAGTATATTTCAATGTGTTGCAGTGTATTTCAATATGTTACAGTGTATTTCAGTATGTTGTAGTATTTTGCCGCGTATTTCAGTATGTTGCAGTATCTTGCAGTGTATTTCAGTATGTTGCAGTATTTTTCAATGTGTTACCGTATATTTCAGTATATTACCATATATTTAGGTATGTTGCAGTATATTTCAATGTGTTGCAGTGTATTTCAATATGTTCTAGTAATTTGTGGTGTATTTCAGTATGTTACAGTGTATTTCAGTATGTTGCAGTATGTTTCAATATGTTACAGTGTATTTCAGTATTTTGCAGTATATTTCAGTGAGTTGCAGTGTATTTCAGTGTGCTACAGCATATTTCAGTATGTTGCAAAATATTGCAATGTGTCGCAGTATGTTGCAGTATTTTTCAATGTGTTACCGTATATTTCAGTATATTACCATATATTTAGGTATGTTGCAGTATATTTCAATGTGTTGCAGTGTATTTCAATATGTTCTAGTTATTTGTGGTGTATTTCAGTATGTTACAGTGTATTTCAGCATGTTGCAGTATGTTTCAATATGTTACAGTGTATTTCAGTATTTTGCAGTATATTTCAGTGAGTTGCAGTGTATTTCAGTATGTTGCAGTATTTTTCAATGTGTTGCAGTGTATTTCAATATGTTACAGCATATTCCAGTATGTTGCAGTATGTTGCAGTGTAGTTCAGTATATTACATTGTATTTCAGTATGTTGCAGTTTATTTCAGTATGTAGCAGGGTATTTCAGTATGTTGCAGTGCATTTCAGTATGCTACAGCATATTTCAGTATGTTGCAGTATATCGCAATGTGTCGCAGTATATTTCAGTATGTTGCTGTATATTTCAATGTGTTACAGTGTTTTTCAGTATATTACCATATATTTAGATATGTTGCAGTATGTTTCAATGTGTTGCAGTGTATTTCAGTATGTAGCAGTGTATTTCAGTATGTTGCAGTGTGTTGCAGTGTAATTCAGTATATTACATTGTATTTCAGTGTGTTGCAGTTCATTTCAGTATGTAGCAGGGTATTTCAGTTTAGTGCAGTATATTTCAGTATGCTGCAGTATATTTCAGTGTGTTACTGTTTTTTCCAGTATGTTACAACACATTTCCGTATATTACACTATATTTCAGCGAGTTACAGTATATTTCAATGTGTTGCAGTGTATTTCAATATGTTACAGTGTATTTCAGCATGTTGTAGTTTTTTGCAGAATATTTCAGTGTGTTGCAGTGTACTTCAGTATTTTGCAGTATTTTTCAATGTGTTACAGTATATTTCGGTATATTACCGTATATTTAGGTATGTTTCAGTATATTTCAATCTGTTGCAGTGTATTTCAATATGTTGTAGTATGTTGCAGTGTATTTCAGTATGTTACAGTGTATTTCAGTATGTTGCAGTATATTTCAGTATGTTACAGTGTATTTCAGTATGTTGCAGTATATTTCAGTGTGTTACAGTGTATTTCAGTATGTTGTAGTATATTTCAGTGTGTTACAGTATATTTCAGTATGTTGCAGTATTTTTCAATGTGTTGCAGTGTATTTCAATATGTTACAGCGTATTTCAGTATGTTGCAGTGTATTTCAGTATGTAGCAGGGTATTTCAGTATGTTGCAGTGCATTTTAGTATGCTACAGCATATTTCAGTATGTTGCAGTGTATTGCAATGTGTCGCAGTATATTTCAGTATGTTGCTGTATATTTCAATGTGTTACAGTATATTTCAGTAGTTTACCATACATTTCGGTACGTTGCAGTATATTTCAATGTGTTGCAGTGTATTTCAATATGTTACAGTGTATTTCAGTATGTTGTAGTATTTTGCCGCGTATTTCAGTATGTTGCAGTATCTTGCAGTGTATTTCAGTATGTTGCAGTATTTTTCAATGTGTTACCGTATATTTCAGTATATTACCATATATTTAGGTATGTTGCAGTATATTTCAATGTGTTGCAGTGTATTTCAATATGTTCTAGTAATTTGTGGTGTATTTCAGTATGTTACAGTGTATTTCAGTATGTTGCAGTATGTTTCAATATGTTACAGTGTATTTCAGTATTTTGCAGTATATTTCAGTGAGTTGCAGTGTATTTCAGTGTGCTACAGCATATTTCAGTATGTTGCAAAATATTGCAATGTGTCGCAGTATGTTGCAGTATTTTTCAATGTGTTACAGTATATTTCAGTAGTTTACCATATATTTCGGTATGTTGCAGTATATTTCAATGTGTTGCAGTGTATATCAATATGTTACAGTGTATTTGAGCATGTTGTAGTATTTTGCAGTGTATTTCAGTATGTTACAGTGTATTTCAGTATGTTGCAGTATATTTCAATATGTTACAGTGTATTTCAGTATTTTGCAGTATATTTCAGTGAGCTGCAGTGTATTTCAGTGTGCTACAGCATATTTCAGTATGTTACAGTATATTGCAATGTGTCGCAGTGTATTTCAGTATGTTGCAGTATTTTTCAAGGTGTTACAGTATATTTCAGTAGTTTACCATATATTTCGGTATGTTGCAGTATATTTCAATGTGTTGCAGTGTATATCAATATGTTACAGTGTATTTGAGCATGTTGTAGTATTTTGCAGTGTATTTCAGTGTGTTGCAGTGTATTTCAGTATTTTGCAGTATTTTTCAATGTGTTACAGTGTATTTCGGTATATTACCGTATATTTAAGTATGTCGCAGTATACTTCAGTATGTTGCCGTATGTTTCAGTGTGTTGCAGTATATTTCATTTAGTTGCAGTGTATTTCAATTTGTTCCAGTGTATGTCAGTATAATGCAGTATGTTGCAGTGTGTTTCAGTATGTTACAGTGTATTTCAGTATGTTGCAGTATCTTGCAGTACATTTCAGTATGTTTTAGTATGTAGCAGTGTATTTCAGTATGTTGCAGTATATTTCAGTATGTTGCAGTATATTTCAGTGTGTTACTGTTTTTTCCAGTATGTTACAACACATTTCCGTATATTAAACTATATTTCAGCGAGTTACAGTATATTTCAATGTGTTGCAGTGTATTGCAATATGTTACAGCGTATTTCGGTATGTTGCAGTGTGTTGCAGTGTAATTCAGTATATTACATTGTATTTCAGTGTGTTGCAGTTCATTTCAATATGTAGCAGGGTATTTCAGTATAGTGCAGTGTATTTCAGTATGCTACAGCATATTTCAGTATGTTGCAGTATATTGCAATGTGTCGCAGTATATTTCAGTATGTTGCAGTACGTTGCAGTATGTTTCAATATGTTACGGTGTATTTCAGCATAATGCAGTATATTTCAGTGAGTTGCAGTGTATTTCAGTGTGCTACAGCATATTTCAGTATGTTACAGTATATTGCAATGTGTCGCAGTATATTTCAGTATGTTGCAGTATTTTTCAATGTGTTACAGTATATTTCATTAGTTTACCATATACGTCGGTGTGTTGCAGTATATTTCAATGTGTTGCAGTGTATTTCAATATGTTACAGTGTATTTCAGCATGTTGTAGTTTTTTGCAGAATATTTCAGTGTGTTGCAGTGTACTTTAGTATTTTGCAGTATTTTTCATTGTGTTACAGTATATTTCGGTATATTACCGTATATTTAGGTATGTTTCAGTATATTTCAATCTGTTGCAGTGTATTTCAATATGTTGTAGTATGTTGCAGTGTATTTCAGTATGTTACAGTGTATTTCAGTATGTTGCAGTATATTTCAGTATGTTACAGTGTATTTCAGTATGTTGCAGTATATTTCAGTGTGTTACAGTGTATTTCAGTATGTTGTAGTATATTTCAGTGTGTTACAGTATATTTCAGTATGTTGCAGTATTTTTCAATGTGTTGCAGTGTATTTCAATATGTTACAGCGTATTTCAGTATGTTGCAGTGTATTTCAGTATGTAGCAGGGTATTTCAGTATGTTGCAGTGCATTTCAGTATGCTACAGCATATTTCTGTATGTTGCAGTATATTGCAATGTGTCGCAGTATATTTCAGTATGTTGCTGTATATTTCAATGTGTTACAGTATATTTCAGTAGTTTACCATACATTTCGGTACGTTGCAGTATATTTCAATGTGTTGCAGTGTATTTCAATATGTTACAGTGTATTTCAGTATGTTGTAGTATTTTGCCGCGTATTTCAGTATGTTGCAGTATCTTGCAGTGTATTTCAGTATGTTGCAGTATTTTTCAATGTGTTACCGTATATTTCAGTATATTACCATATATTTAGGTATGTTGCAGTATATTTCAATGTGTTGCAGTGTATTTCAATATGTTCTAGTAATTTGTGGTGTATTTCAGTATGTTACAGTGTATTTCAGTATGTTGCAGTATGTTTCAATATGTTACAGTGTATTTCAGTATTTTGCAGTATATTTCAGTGAGTTGCAGTGTATTTCAGTGTGCTACAGCATATTTCAGTATGTTGCAAAATATTGCAATGTGTCGCAGTATGTTGCAGTATTTTTCAATGTGTTACAGTATATTTCAGTAGTTTACCATATATTTCGGTATGTTGCAGTATATTTCAATGTGTTGCAGTGTATATCAATATGTTACAGTGTATTTGAGCATGTTGTAGTATTTTGCAGTGTATTTCAGAATGTTACAGTGTATTTCAGTATGTTGCAGTATGTTTCAATATGTTACAGTGTATTTCAGTATTTTGCAGTATATTCTAGTGAGTTGCAGTGTATTTCAGTGTGCTACAGCATATTTCAGTATGTTACAGTATATTGCAATGTGTCGCAGTGTATTTCAGTATGTTGCAGAATTTTTCAAGGTGTTACAGTATATTTCAGTAGTTTACCATATATTTCGGTATGTTGCAGTATATTTCAATGTGTTGCAGTGTATATCAATATGTTACAGTGTATTTGAGCATGTTGTAGTATTTTGCAGTGTATTTCAGTGTGTTGCAGTGTATTTCAGTATTTTGCAGTATTTTTCAATGTGTTACAGTGTATTTCGGTATATTACCGTATATTTAAGTATGTCGCAGTATACTTCAGTATGTTGCCGTATGTTTCAGTGTGTTGCAGTATATTTCATTTAGTTGCAGTGTATTTCAATTTGTTCCAGTGTATGTCAGTATAATGCAGTATGTTGCAGTGTGTTTCAGTATGTTACAGTGTATTTCAGTATGTTGCAGTATCTTGCAGTACATTTCAGTATGTTTTAGTATGTAGCAGTGTATTTCAGTATGTTGCAGTATATTTCAGTATGTTGCAGTATATTTCAGTGTGTTACTGTTTTTTCCAGTATGTTACAACACATTTCCGTATATTAAACTATATTTCAGCGAGTTACAGTATATTTCAATGTGTTGCAGTGTATTGCAATATGTTACAGCGTATTTCGGTATGTTGCAGTGTGTTGCAGTGTAATTCAGTATATTACATTGTATTTCAGTGTGTTGCAGTTCATTTCAATATGTAGCAGGGTATTTCAGTATAGTGCAGTGTATTTCAGTATGCTACAGCATATTTCAGTATGTTGCAGTATATTGCAATGTGTCGCAGTATATTTCAGTATGTTGCAGTACGTTGCAGTATGTTTCAATATGTTACGGTGTATTTCAGCATGTTGCAGTATATTTCAGTGAGTTGCAGTGTATTTCAGTGTGCTACAGCATATTTCAGTATGTTACAGTATATTGCAATGTGTCGCAGTATATTTCAGTATGTTGCAGTATTTTTCAATGTGTTACAGTATATTTCATTAGTTCACCATCTACTTCGGTGTGTTGCAGTATATTTCAATGTGTTGCAGTGTATTTCAATATGTTACAGTGTATTTCAGCATGTTGTAGTTTTTTGCAGAATATTTCAGTGTGTTGCAGTGTACTTTAGTATTTTGCAGTATTTTTCAATGTGTTACAGTATATTTCGGTATATTACCGTATATTTAGGTATGTTTCAGTATATTTCAATCTGTTGCAGTGTATTTCAATATGTTGTAGTATGTTGCAGTGTATTTCAGTATGTTACAGTGTATTTCAGTATGTTGCAGTATATTTCAGTATGTTACAGTGTATTTCAGTATGTTGCAGTATATTTCAGTGTGTTACAGTGTATTTCAGTATGTTGTAGTATATTTCAGTGTGTTACAGTATATTTCAGTATGTTGCAGTATTTTTCAATGTGTTGCAGTGTATTTCAATATGTTACAGCGTATTTCAGTATGTTGCAGTGTATTTCAGTATGTAGCAGGGTATTTCAGTATGTTGCAGTGCATTTCAGTATGCTACAGCATATTTCGGTATGTTGCAGTATATTGCAATGTGTCGCAGTATATTTCAGTATGTTGCTGTATATTTCAATGTGTTACAGTATATTTCAGTAGTTTATCATACATTTCGGTACGTTGCAGTATATTTCAATGTGTTGCAGTGTATTTCAATATGTTACAGTGTATTTCAGTATGTTGTAGTATTTTGCCGCGTATTTCAGTATGTTGCAGTATCTTGCAGTGTATTTCAGTATGTTGCAGTATTTTTCAATGTGTTACCGTATATTTCAGTATATTACCATATATTTAGGTATGTTGCAGTATATTTCAATGTGTTGCAGTGTATTTCAATATGTTCTAGTAATTTGTGGTGTATTTCAGTATGTTACAGTGTATTTCAGTATGTTGCAGTATGTTTCAATATGTTACAGTGTATTTCAGTATTTTGCAGTATATTTCAGTGAGTTGCAGTGTATTTCAGTGTGCTACAGCATATTTCAGTATGTTGCAAAATATTGCAATGTGTCGCAGTATGTTGCAGTATTTTTCAATGTGTTACCGTATATTTCAGTATATTACCATATATTTAGGTATGTTGCAGTATATTTCAATGTGTTGCAGTGTATTTCAATATGTTCTAGTTATTTGTGGTGTATTTCAGTATGTTACAGTGTATTTCAGCATGTTGCAGTATGTTTCAATATGTTACAGTGTATTTCAGTATTTTGCAGTATATTTCAGTGAGTTGCAGTGTATTTCAGTGTGCTACAGCATATTTCAGTATGTTGCAGTATATTGCAATGTGTCGCAGTATGTTGCAGTATTTTTCAATGTGTTACAGTATATTTCAGTAGTTTACCATATATTTCGGTATGTTGCAGTATATTTCAATGTGTTGCAGTGTATATCAATATGTTACAGTGTATTTGAGCATGTTGTAGTATTTTGCAGTGTATTTCAGTATGTTACAGTGTATTTCAGTATGTTGCAGTATGTTTCAATATGTTACAGTGTATTTCAGTATTTTGCAGTATATTTCAGTGAGTTGCAGTGTATTTCAGTGTGCTACAGCATATTTCAGTATGTTACAGTATATTGCAATGTGTCGCAGTGTATTTCAGTATGTTGCAGTATTTTTCAATGTGTTACAGTGTATTTCGGTATATTACCGTATATTTAGGTATGTCGCAGTATATTTCAGTATGTTGCCGTATGTTTCAGTGTGTTGCAGTGTATTTCATTTAGTTGCAGTGTATTTCAATTTGTTCCAGTGTATGTCAGTATAATGCAGTATGTTGCAGTGTGTTTCAGTATGTTACAGTGTATTTCAGTATGTTGCAGTATCTTGCAGTACATTTCAGTATGTTTTAGTATGTAGCAGTGTATTTCAGTATGTTGCAGTATATTTCAGTATGTTGCAGTATATTTCAGTGTGTTACTGTTTTTTCCAGTATGTTACAACACATTTCCGTATATTAAACTATATTTCAGCGAGTTACAGTATATTTCAATGTGTTGCAGTGTATATCAATATGTTACAGTGTATTTGAGCATGTTGTAGTATTTTGCAGTGTATTTCAGTTTGTTACAGTGTATTTCAGTAGGTTGCAGTATGTTGCAGTATGTTTCAATATGTTACAGTGTATTTCAGCATGTTGCAGTATATTTCAGTGAGTTGCAGTGTATTTCAGTGTGCTACAGCATATTTCAGTATGTTACAGTATATTGCAATGTGTCGCAGTGTATATCAATATGTTACAGTGTATTTGAGCATGTTGTAGTATTTTGCAGTGTATTTCAGTATGTTGCAGTATCTTGCAGTGTATTTCAGTATGTTGCAGTATTTTTCAATGTGTTACCGTCTATTTCAGTATATTACCATATATTTAGGTATGTTGCAGTATATTTCAATGTGTTGCAGTGTATTTCAATATGTTCTAGTAATTTGCAGTGTGTTTCAGTATGTTACAGTGTATTGCAGTATGTTGCAGTATGTTTCAATATGTTACAGTGTATTTCAGCATGTTGCAGTATATTTCAGTGAGTTGCAGTGTATTTCAGTGTGCTACAGCATATTTCAGTATGTTACAGTATATTGCAATGTGTCGCAGTGTATTTCAGTATGTTGCAGTATTTTTCAATGTGTTACAGTGTATTTCGGTATATTACCGTATATTTAGGTATGTCGCAGTATATTTCAGTATGTTGCCGTATGTTTCAGTGTGTTGCAGTATATTTCATTTTGTTGCAGTGTATTTCAATTTGTTCCAGTGTATGTCAGTTTAATGCAGTATGTTGCAGTGTGTTTCAGTATGTTACAGTGTATTTCAGTATGTTGCAGTATCTTGCAGTACATTTCAGTATGTTTTAGTATGTAGCAGTGTATTTCAGTATGTTGCAGTATATTTCAGTATGTTGCAGTATATTGCAATGTGTCGCAGTATATTTCAGTATGTTGCTGTATATTTCAATGTGTTGCAGTATATTTCAGTATGTAGCAGTGTATTTCAGTATGTTGCAGTGTGTTGCAGTGTAATTCAGTATATTACATTGTATTTCAGTGTGTTGCAGTTCATTTCAGTATGTAGCAGGGTATTTCAGTATAGTGCAGTATATTTCAGTATGCTGCAGTATATTTCAGTGTGTTACTGTTTTTTCCAGTATGTTACAACACATTTCCGTATATTACACTATATTTCAGCGAGTTACAGTATATTTCAATGTGTTGCAGTGTATTGCAATATGTTACAGCGTATTTCGGTATGTTGCAGTGTGTTGCAGTGTAATTCAGTATATTACATTGTATTTCAGTGTGTAGCAGTTCATTTCAATATGTAGCAGGGTATTTCAGTATAGTGCAGTGTATTTCAGTATGCTACAGCATATTTCAGTTTGTTGCAGTATATTGCAATGTGTCGCAGTATATTTCAGTATGTTGCTGTATATTTCAATGTGTTGCAGTATATTTCAGTATGTAGCAGTGTATTTCAGTATGTTGCAGTATATTTCAGTGAGTTGCAGTAAATTCCAGTGTGCTACAACATATTTCAGTGTGTTACAGTATATTGCAATGTGTCTCAGTATATTTCAGTATGTTGCAGTATTGTTCAATGTGTTACAGTATATTTCAGTAGTTTACCATACATTTCAGGACGTCGCAGTATATTTCAATGTGTTGCAGTGTATTTCAATATGTTACAGTGTATTTCAGTATGTTGTAGTATTATGCGGCGTATTTCAGTATGTGGCAGTATCTTGCAGTATATTTCAGCATGTTGCAGTTATTTTCAATGTGTTACAGTATGTTTCAGTATATTACCGTATATTTAGGTATGTTGCAGTATATTTCAATGTGTTGCAGTGTATTTCAATATGTTCTAGTGTTTTGCAGTGTATTTCAGTTTGTTACAGTGTATTTCAGTATGTTGCAGTATGTTGCAGTATGTTTCAATATGTTACAGTGTATTTCAGCATGTTGCAGTATATTTCAGTGAGTTGCAGTAAATTCCAGTGTGCTACAACATATTTCAGTGTGTTACAGTATATTGCAATGTGTCGCAGTATATTTCAGTATGTTGCAGTATTGTTCAATGTGTTACAGTATATTTCAGTAGTTTACCATACATTTCAGGACGTCGCAGTATATTTCAATGTGTTGCAGTGTATTTCAATATGTTACAGTGTATTTCAGTATGTTGTAGTATTATGCGGCGTATTTCAGTATGTTGCAGTATCTTGCAGTATATTTCAGCATGTTGCAGTTATTTTCAATGTGTTACAGTATGTTTCAGTATATTACCGTATATTTAGGTATGTTGCAGTATATTTCAATGTGTTGCAGTGTATTTCAATATGTTCTAGTGTTTTGCAGTGTATTTCAGTTTGTTACAGTGTATTTCAGTATGTTGCAGTATGTTGCAGTATGTTTCAATATGTTACAGTGTATTTCAGCATGTTGCAGTATATTTCAGTGAGTTGCAGTGTATTTCAGTGTGCTACAGCATATTTCAGTATGTTACAGTATATTGCAATGTGTCGCAGTATATTTCAGTAGGTTGCAGTATTTTTCAATGTGTTACAGTATATTTCATTAGTTTACCATATATTTCGGTGTGTTGCAGTATATTTCAATGTGTTGCAGTGTATTTCAATATGTTACAGTGTATGTCAGCATGTTGTAGTTTTTTGCAGAATATTTCAGTGTGTTGCAGTGTACTTCAGTATTTTGCAGTATTTTTCAATGTGTTACAGTATATTTCGGTATATTACCGTATATTTAGGTATGTTTCAGTATATTTCAATCTGTTGCAGTGTATTTCAATATGTTGTAGTATGTTGCAGTGTATTTCAGTATGTTACAGTGTATTTCAGTATGTTGCAGTATATTTCAGTATGTTACAGTGTATTTCAGTATGTTGCAGTATATTTCAGTGTGTTACAGTGTATTTCAGTATGTTGTAGTATATTTCAGTGTGTCACAGTATATTTCAGTATGTTGCAGTATTTTTCAATGTGTTGCAGTGTGTTTCAATATGTTACAGCGTATTTCAGTATGTTGCAGTGTATTTCAGTATGTAGCAGGGTATTTCAGTATGTTGCAGTGCATTTCAGTATGCTACAGCATATTTCAGTATGTTGCAGTATATTGCAATGTGTCGCAGTATATTTCAGTATGTTGCTGTATATTTCAATGTGTTACAGTATATTTCAGTAGTTTACCATACATTTCGGTACGTTGCAGTATATTTCAATGTGTTGCAGTGTATTTCAATATGTTACAGTGTATTTCAGTATGTTGTAGTATTTTGCCTCGTATTTCAGTAATTTGCAGTATCTTGCAGTGTATTTCAGTATGTTGCAGTATTTTTCAATGTGTTACCGTATATTTCAGTATATTACCATATATTTAGGTATGTTGCAGTATATTTCAATGTGTTGCAGTGTATTTCAATATGTTCTAGTAATTTGTGGTGTATTTCAGTATGTTACAGTGTACTTCAGTATGTTGCAGTATGTTTCAATGTGTTACAGTGTATTTCAGTATTTTGCAGTATATTTCAGTGAGTTGCAGTGTATTTCAGTGTGCTACAGCATATTTCAGTATGTTGCAGTATATTGCAATGTGTCGCAGTATGTTGCAGTATTTTTCAATGTGTTACAGTATATTTCAGTAGTTTACCATATATTTCGGTATGTTGCAGTATATTTCAATGTGTTGCAGTGTATATCAATATGTTACAGTGTATTTGAGCATGTTGTAGTATTTTGCAGTGTATTTCAGTATGTTACAGTGTATTTCAGTATGTTGCAGTATGTTTCAATATGTTACAGTGTATTTCAGTATTTTGCAGTATATTTCAGTGAGTTGCAGTGTATTTCAGTGTGCTACAGCATATTTCAGTATGTTACAGTATATTGCAATGTGTCGCAGTGTATTTCAGTACGTTGCAGTATTTTTCAAGGTGTTACAGTATATTTCAGTAGTTTACCATATATTTCGGTATGTTGCAGTATATTTCAATGTGTTGCAGTGTATATCAATATGTTACAGTGTATTTGAGCATGTTGTAGTATTTTGCAGTGTATTTCAGTGTGTTGCAGTGTATTTCAGTATTTTGCAGTATTTTTCAATGTGTTACAGTGTATTTCGGTATATTACCGTATATTTAAGTATGTCGCAGTATACTTCAGTATGTTGCCGTATGTTTCAGTGTGTTGCAGTATATTTCATTTAGTTGCAGTGTATTTCAATTTGTTCCAGTGTATGTCAGTATAATGCAGTATGTTGCAGTGTGTTTCAGTATGTTACAGTGTATTTCAGTATGTTGCAGTATCTTGCAGTACATTTCAGTATGTTTTAGTATGTAGCAGTGTATTTCAGTATGTTGCAGTATATTTCAGTATGTTGCAGTATATTTCAGTGTGTTACTGTTTTTTCCAGTATGTTACAACACATTTCCGTATATTAAACTATATTTCAGCGAGTTACAGTATATTTCAATGTGTTGCAGTGTATTGCAATATGTTACAGCGTATTTCGGTATGTTGCAGTGTGTTGCAGTGTAATTCAGTATATTACATTGTATTTCAGTGTGTTGCAGTTCATTTCAATATGTAGCAGGGTATTTCAGTATAGTGCAGTGTATTTCAGTATGCTACAGCATATTTCAGTATGTTGCAGTATATTGCAATGTGTCGCAGTATATTTCAGTATGTTGCAGTACGTTGCAGTATGTTTCAATATGTTACGGTGTATTTCAGCATGTTGCAGTATATTTCAGTGAGTTGCAGTGTATTTCAGTGTGCTACAGCATATTTCAGTATGTTACAGTATATTGCAATGTGTCGCAGTATATTTCAGTATGTTGCAGTATTTTTCAATGTGTTACAGTATATTTCATTAGTTTACCATATACGTCGGTGTGTTGCAGTATATTTCAATGTGTTGCAGTGTATTTCAATATGTTACAGTGTATTTCAGCATGTTGTAGTTTTTTGCAGAATATTTCAGTGTGTTGCAGTGTACTTTAGTATTTTGCAGTATTTTTCATTGTGTTACAGTATATTTCGGTATATTACCGTATATTTAGGTATGTTTCAGTATATTTCAATCTGTTGCAGTGTATTTCAATATGTTGTAGTATGTTGCAGTGTATTTCAGTATGTTACAGTGTATTTCAGTATGTTGCAGTATATTTCAGTATGTTACAGTGTATTTCAGTATGTTGCAGTATATTTCAGTGTGTTACAGTGTATTTCAGTATGTTGTAGTATATTTCAGTGTGTTACAGTATATTTCAGTATGTTGCAGTATTTTTCAATGTGTTGCAGTGTATTTCAATATGTTACAGCGTATTTCAGTATGTTGCAGTGTATTTCAGTATGTAGCAGGGTATTTCAGTATGTTGCAGTGCATTTCAGTATGCTACAGCATATTTCTGTATGTTGCAGTATATTGCAATGTGTCGCAGTATATTTCAGTATGTTGCTGTATATTTCAATGTGTTACAGTATATTTCAGTAGTTTACCATACATTTCGGTACGTTGCAGTATATTTCAATGTGTTGCAGTGTATTTCAATATGTTACAGTGTATTTCAGTATGTTGTAGTATTTTGCCGCGTATTTCAGTATGTTGCAGTATCTTGCAGTGTATTTCAGTATGTTGCAGTATTTTTCAATGTGTTACCGTATATTTCAGTATATTACCATATATTTAGGTATGTTGCAGTATATTTCAATGTGTTGCAGTGTATTTCAATATGTTCTAGTAATTTGTGGTGTATTTCAGTATGTTACAGTGTATTTCAGTATGTTGCAGTATGTTTCAATATGTTACAGTGTATTTCAGTATTTTGCAGTATATTTCAGTGAGTTGCAGTGTATTTCAGTGTGCTACAGCATATTTCAGTATGTTGCAAAATATTGCAATGTGTCGCAGTATGTTGCAGTATTTTTCAATGTGTTACAGTATATTTCAGTAGTTTACCATATATTTCGGTATGTTGCAGTATATTTCAATGTGTTGCAGTGTATATCAATATGTTACAGTGTATTTGAGCATGTTGTAGTATTTTGCAGTGTATTTCAGAATGTTACAGTGTATTTCAGTATGTTGCAGTATGTTTCAATATGTTACAGTGTATTTCAGTATTTTGCAGTATATTCTAGTGAGTTGCAGTGTATTTCAGTGTGCTACAGCATATTTCAGTATGTTACAGTATATTGCAATGTGTCGCAGTGTATTTCAGTATGTTGCAGAATTTTTCAAGGTGTTACAGTATATTTCAGTAGTTTACCATATATTTCGGTATGTTGCAGTATATTTCAATGTGTTGCAGTGTATATCAATATGTTACAGTGTATTTGAGCATGTTGTAGTATTTTGCAGTGTATTTCAGTGTGTTGCAGTGTATTTCAGTATTTTGCAGTATTTTTCAATGTGTTACAGTGTATTTCGGTATATTACCGTATATTTAAGTATGTCGCAGTATACTTCAGTATGTTGCCGTATGTTTCAGTGTGTTGCAGTATATTTCATTTAGTTGCAGTGTATTTCAATTTGTTCCAGTGTATGTCAGTATAATGCAGTATGTTGCAGTGTGTTTCAGTATGTTACAGTGTATTTCAGTATGTTGCAGTATCTTGCAGTACATTTCAGTATGTTTTAGTATGTAGCAGTGTATTTCAGTATGTTGCAGTATATTTCAGTATGTTGCAGTATATTTCAGTGTGTTACTGTTTTTTCCAGTATGTTACAACACATTTCCGTATATTAAACTATATTTCAGCGAGTTACAGTATATTTCAATGTGTTGCAGTGTATTGCAATATGTTACAGCGTATTTCGGTATGTTGCAGTGTGTTGCAGTGTAATTCAGTATATTACATTGTATTTCAGTGTGTTGCAGTTCATTTCAATATGTAGCAGGGTATTTCAGTATAGTGCAGTGTATTTCAGTATGCTACAGCATATTTCAGTATGTTGCAGTATATTGCAATGTGTCGCAGTATATTTCAGTATGTTGCAGTACGTTGCAGTATGTTTCAATATGTTACGGTGTATTTCAGCATGTTGCAGTATATTTCAGTGAGTTGCAGTGTATTTCAGTGTGCTACAGCATATTTCAGTATGTTACAGTATATTGCAATGTGTCGCAGTATATTTCAGTATGTTGCAGTATTTTTCAATGTGTTACAGTATATTTCATTAGTTCACCATCTACTTCGGTGTGTTGCAGTATATTTCAATGTGTTGCAGTGTATTTCAATATGTTACAGTGTATTTCAGCATGTTGTAGTTTTTTGCAGAATATTTCAGTGTGTTGCAGTGTACTTTAGTATTTTGCAGTATTTTTCAATGTGTTACAGTATATTTCGGTATATTACCGTATATTTAGGTATGTTTCAGTATATTTCAATCTGTTGCAGTGTATTTCAATATGTTGTAGTATGTTGCAGTGTATTTCAGTATGTTACAGTGTATTTCAGTATGTTGCAGTATATTTCAGTATGTTACAGTGTATTTCAGTATGTTGCAGTATATTTCAGTGTGTTACAGTGTATTTCAGTATGTTGTAGTATATTTCAGTGTGTTACAGTATATTTCAGTATGTTGCAGTATTTTTCAATGTGTTGCAGTGTATTTCAATATGTTACAGCGTATTTCAGTATGTTGCAGTGTATTTCAGTATGTAGCAGGGTATTTCAGTATGTTGCAGTGCATTTCAGTATGCTACAGCATATTTCGGTATGTTGCAGTATATTGCAATGTGTCGCAGTATATTTCAGTATGTTGCTGTATATTTCAATGTGTTACAGTATATTTCAGTAGTTTATCATACATTTCGGTACGTTGCAGTATATTTCAATGTGTTGCAGTGTATTTCAATATGTTACAGTGTATTTCAGTATGTTGTAGTATTTTGCCGCGTATTTCAGTATGTTGCAGTATCTTGCAGTGTATTTCAGTATGTTGCAGTATTTTTCAATGTGTTACCGTATATTTCAGTATATTACCATATATTTAGGTATGTTGCAGTATATTTCAATGTGTTGCAGTGTATTTCAATATGTTCTAGTAATTTGTGGTGTATTTCAGTATGTTACAGTGTATTTCAGTATGTTGCAGTATGTTTCAATATGTTACAGTGTATTTCAGTATTTTGCAGTATATTTCAGTGAGTTGCAGTGTATTTCAGTGTGCTACAGCATATTTCAGTATGTTGCAAAATATTGCAATGTGTCGCAGTATGTTGCAGTATTTTTCAATGTGTTACCGTATATTTCAGTATATTACCATATATTTAGGTATGTTGCAGTATATTTCAATGTGTTGCAGTGTATTTCAATATGTTCTAGTTATTTGTGGTGTATTTCAGTATGTTACAGTGTATTTCAGCATGTTGCAGTATGTTTCAATATGTTACAGTGTATTTCAGTATTTTGCAGTATATTTCAGTGAGTTGCAGTGTATTTCAGTGTGCTACAGCATATTTCAGTATGTTGCAGTATATTGCAATGTGTCGCAGTATGTTGCAGTATTTTTCAATGTGTTACAGTATATTTCAGTAGTTTACCATATATTTCGGTATGTTGCAGTATATTTCAATGTGTTGCAGTGTATATCAATATGTTACAGTGTATTTGAGCATGTTGTAGTATTTTGCAGTGTATTTCAGTATGTTACAGTGTATTTCAGTATGTTGCAGTATGTTTCAATATGTTACAGTGTATTTCAGTATTTTGCAGTATATTTCAGTGAGTTGCAGTGTATTTCAGTGTGCTACAGCATATTTCAGTATGTTACAGTATATTGCAATGTGTCGCAGTGTATTTCAGTATGTTGCAGTATTTTTCAATGTGTTACAGTGTATTTCGGTATATTACCGTATATTTAGGTATGTCGCAGTATATTTCAGTATGTTGCCGTATGTTTCAGTGTGTTGCAGTGTATTTCATTTAGTTGCAGTGTATTTCAATTTGTTCCAGTGTATGTCAGTATAATGCAGTATGTTGCAGTGTGTTTCAGTATGTTACAGTGTATTTCAGTATGTTGCAGTATCTTGCAGTACATTTCAGTATGTTTTAGTATGTAGCAGTGTATTTCAGTATGTTGCAGTATATTTCAGTATGTTGCAGTATATTTCAGTGTGTTACTGTTTTTTCCAGTATGTTACAACACATTTCCGTATATTAAACTATATTTCAGCGAGTTACAGTATATTTCAATGTGTTGCAGTGTATATCAATATGTTACAGTGTATTTGAGCATGTTGTAGTATTTTGCAGTGTATTTCAGTTTGTTACAGTGTATTTCAGTAGGTTGCAGTATGTTGCAGTATGTTTCAATATGTTACAGTGTATTTCAGCATGTTGCAGTATATTTCAGTGAGTTGCAGTGTATTTCAGTGTGCTACAGCATATTTCAGTATGTTACAGTATATTGCAATGTGTCGCAGTGTATATCAATATGTTACAGTGTATTTGAGCATGTTGTAGTATTTTGCAGTGTATTTCAGTATGTTGCAGTATCTTGCAGTGTATTTCAGTATGTTGCAGTATTTTTCAATGTGTTACCGTCTATTTCAGTATATTACCATATATTTAGGTATGTTGCAGTATATTTCAATGTGTTGCAGTGTATTTCAATATGTTCTAGTAATTTGCAGTGTGTTTCAGTATGTTACAGTGTATTGCAGTATGTTGCAGTATGTTTCAATATGTTACAGTGTATTTCAGCATGTTGCAGTATATTTCAGTGAGTTGCAGTGTATTTCAGTGTGCTACAGCATATTTCAGTATGTTACAGTATATTGCAATGTGTCGCAGTGTATTTCAGTATGTTGCAGTATTTTTCAATGTGTTACAGTGTATTTCGGTATATTACCGTATATTTAGGTATGTCGCAGTATATTTCAGTATGTTGCCGTATGTTTCAGTGTGTTGCAGTATATTTCATTTTGTTGCAGTGTATTTCAATTTGTTCCAGTGTATGTCAGTTTAATGCAGTATGTTGCAGTGTGTTTCAGTATGTTACAGTGTATTTCAGTATGTTGCAGTATCTTGCAGTACATTTCAGTATGTTTTAGTATGTAGCAGTGTATTTCAGTATGTTGCAGTATATTTCAGTATGTTGCAGTATATTGCAATGTGTCGCAGTATATTTCAGTATGTTGCTGTATATTTCAATGTGTTGCAGTATATTTCAGTATGTAGCAGTGTATTTCAGTATGTTGCAGTGTGTTGCAGTGTAATTCAGTATATTACATTGTATTTCAGTGTGTTGCAGTTCATTTCAGTATGTAGCAGGGTATTTCAGTATAGTGCAGTATATTTCAGTATGCTGCAGTATATTTCAGTGTGTTACTGTTTTTTCCAGTATGTTACAACACATTTCCGTATATTACACTATATTTCAGCGAGTTACAGTATATTTCAATGTGTTGCAGTGTATTGCAATATGTTACAGCGTATTTCGGTATGTTGCAGTGTGTTGCAGTGTAATTCAGTATATTACATTGTATTTCAGTGTGTAGCAGTTCATTTCAATATGTAGCAGGGTATTTCAGTATAGTGCAGTGTATTTCAGTATGCTACAGCATATTTCAGTTTGTTGCAGTATATTGCAATGTGTCGCAGTATATTTCAGTATGTTGCTGTATATTTCAATGTGTTGCAGTATATTTCAGTATGTAGCAGTGTATTTCAGTATGTTGCAGTATATTTCAGTGAGTTGCAGTAAATTCCAGTGTGCTACAACATATTTCAGTGTGTTACAGTATATTGCAATGTGTCTCAGTATATTTCAGTATGTTGCAGTATTGTTCAATGTGTTACAGTATATTTCAGTAGTTTACCATACATTTCAGGACGTCGCAGTATATTTCAATGTGTTGCAGTGTATTTCAATATGTTACAGTGTATTTCAGTATGTTGTAGTATTATGCGGCGTATTTCAGTATGTGGCAGTATCTTGCAGTATATTTCAGCATGTTGCAGTTATTTTCAATGTGTTACAGTATGTTTCAGTATATTACCGTATATTTAGGTATGTTGCAGTATATTTCAATGTGTTGCAGTGTATTTCAATATGTTCTAGTGTTTTGCAGTGTATTTCAGTTTGTTACAGTGTATTTCAGTATGTTGCAGTATGTTGCAGTATGTTTCAATATGTTACAGTGTATTTCAGCATGTTGCAGTATATTTCAGTGAGTTGCAGTAAATTCCAGTGTGCTACAACATATTTCAGTGTGTTACAGTATATTGCAATGTGTCGCAGTATATTTCAGTATGTTGCAGTATTGTTCAATGTGTTACAGTATATTTCAGTAGTTTACCATACATTTCAGGACGTCGCAGTATATTTCAATGTGTTGCAGTGTATTTCAATATGTTACAGTGTATTTCAGTATGTTGTAGTATTATGCGGCGTATTTCAGTATGTTGCAGTATCTTGCAGTATATTTCAGCATGTTGCAGTTATTTTCAATGTGTTACAGTATGTTTCAGTATATTACCGTATATTTAGGTATGTTGCAGTATATTTCAATGTGTTGCAGTGTATTTCAATATGTTCTAGTGTTTTGCAGTGTATTTCAGTTTGTTACAGTGTATTTCAGTATGTTGCAGTATGTTGCAGTATGTTTCAATATGTTACAGTGTATTTCAGCATGTTGCAGTATATTTCAGTGAGTTGCAGTGTATTTCAGTGTGCTACAGCATATTTCAGTATGTTACAGTATATTGCAATGTGTCGCAGTATATTTCAGTAGGTTGCAGTATTTTTCAATGTGTTACAGTATATTTCATTAGTTTACCATATATTTCGGTGTGTTGCAGTATATTTCAATGTGTTGCAGTGTATTTCAATATGTTACAGTGTATGTCAGCATGTTGTAGTTTTTTGCAGAATATTTCAGTGTGTTGCAGTGTACTTCAGTATTTTGCAGTATTTTTCAATGTGTTACAGTATATTTCGGTATATTACCGTATATTTAGGTATGTTTCAGTATATTTCAATCTGTTGCAGTGTATTTCAATATGTTGTAGTATGTTGCAGTGTATTTCAGTATGTTACAGTGTATTTCAGTATGTTGCAGTATATTTCAGTATGTTACAGTGTATTTCAGTATGTTGCAGTATATTTCAGTGTGTTACAGTGTATTTCAGTATGTTGTAGTATATTTCAGTGTGTCACAGTATATTTCAGTATGTTGCAGTATTTTTCAATGTGTTGCAGTGTGTTTCAATATGTTACAGCGTATTTCAGTATGTTGCAGTGTATTTCAGTATGTAGCAGGGTATTTCAGTATGTTGCAGTGCATTTCAGTATGCTACAGCATATTTCAGTATGTTGCAGTATATTGCAATGTGTCGCAGTATATTTCAGTATGTTGCTGTATATTTCAATGTGTTACAGTATATTTCAGTAGTTTACCATACATTTCGGTACGTTGCAGTATATTTCAATGTGTTGCAGTGTATTTCAATATGTTACAGTGTATTTCAGTATGTTGTAGTATTTTGCCTCGTATTTCAGTAATTTGCAGTATCTTGCAGTGTATTTCAGTATGTTGCAGTATTTTTCAATGTGTTACCGTATATTTCAGTATATTACCATATATTTAGGTATGTTGCAGTATATTTCAATGTGTTGCAGTGTATTTCAATATGTTCTAGTAATTTGTGGTGTATTTCAGTATGTTACAGTGTACTTCAGTATGTTGCAGTATGTTTCAATATGTTACAGTGTATTTCAGTATTTTGCAGTATATTTCAGTGAGTTGCAGTGTATTTCAGTGTGCTACAGCATATTTCAGTATGTTGCAGTATATTGCAATGTGTCGCAGTATGTTGCAGTATTTTTCAATGTGTTACAGTATATTTCAGTAGTTTACCATATATTTCGGTATGTTGCAGTATATTTCAATGTGTTGCAGTGTATATCAATATGTTACAGTGTATTTGAGCATGTTGTAGTATTTTGCAGTGTATTTCAGTATGTTACAGTGTATTTCAGTATGTTGCAGTATGTTTCAATATGTTACAGTGTATTTCAGTATTTTGCAGTATATTTCAGTGAGTTGCAGTGTATTTCAGTGTGCTACAGCATATTTCAGTATGTTACAGTATATTGCAATGTGTCGCAGTGTATTTCAGTACGTTGCAGTATTTTTCAAGGTGTTACAGTATATTTCAGTAGTTTACCATATATTTCGGTATGTTGCAGTATATTTCAATGTGTTGCAGTGTATATCAATATGTTACAGTGTATTTGAGCATGTTGTAGTATTTTGCAGTGTATTTCAGTGTGTTGCAGTGTATTTCAGTATTTTGCAGTATTTTTCAATGTGTTACAGTGTATTTCGGTATATTACCGTATATTTAGGTATGTCGCAGTATATTTCAGTATGTTGCTGTATGTTTCAGTGTGTTGCAGTATATTTCATTTAGTTGCAGTGTATTTCAATTTGTTCCAGTGTATGTCAGTATAATGCAGTATGTTGCAGTGTGTTTCAGTATGTTACAGTGTATTTCAGTATGTTGCAGTATCTTGCAGTACATTTCAGTATGTTTTAGTATGTAGCAGTGTATTTCAGTATGTTGCAGTATATTTCAGTATGTTGCAGTATATTTCAGTGTGTTACTGTTTTTTCCAGTATGTTACAACACATTTCCGTATATTAAACTATATTTCAGCGAGTTACAGTATATTTCAATGTGTTGCAGTGTATTGCAATATGTTACAGCGTATTTCGGTATGTTGCAGTGTGTTGCAGTGTAATTCAGTATATTACATTGTATTTCAGTGTGTTGCAGTTCATTTCAATATGTGGCAGGGTATTTCAGTATAGTGCAGTGTATTTCAGTATGCTACAGCATATTTCAGTATGTTGCAGTATATTGCAATGTGTCGCAGTATGTTGCAGTATTTTTCAATGTGTTACAGTATATTTCAGTAGTTTACCATATATTTCGGTATGTTGCAGTATATTTCAATGTGTTGCAGTGTATATCAATATGTTACAGTGTATTTGAGCATGTTGTAGTATTTTGCAGTGTATTTCAGTATGTTACAGTGTATTTCAGTATGTTGCAGTATGTTTCAATATGTTACAGTGTATTTCAGTATTTTGCAGTATATTTCAGTGAGTTGCAGTGTATTTCAGTGTGCTACAGCATATTTCAGTATGTTACAGTATATTGCAATGTGTCGCAGTGTATTTCAGTATGTTGCAGTATTTTTCAAGGTGTTACAGTATATTTCAGTAGTTTACCATATATTTCGGTATGTTGCAGTATATTTCAATGTGTTGCAGTGTATATCAATATGTTACAGTGTATTTGAGCATGTTGTAGTATTTTGCAGTGTATTTCAGTGTGTTGCAGTGTATTTCAGTATTTTGCAGTATTTTTCAACGTGTTACAGTGTATTTCGGTATATTACCGTATATTTAGGTATGTCGCAGTATATTTCAGTATGTTGCCGTATGTTTCAGTGTGTTGCAGTATATTTCATTTAGTTGCAGTGTATTTCAATTTGTTCCAGTGTATGTCAGTATAATGCAGTATGTTGCAGTGTGTTTCAGTATGTTACAGTGTATTTCAGTATGTTGCAGTATCTTGCAGTACATTTCAGTATGTTTTAGTATGTAGCAGTGTATTTCAGTATGTTGCAGTATATTTCAGTATGTTGCAGTATATTTCAGTGTGTTACTGTTTTTTCCAGTATGTTACAACACATTTCCGTATATTAAACTATATTTCAGCGAGTTACAGTATATTGCAATGTGTCGCAGTGTATTTCAGTATGTTGCAGTATTTTTCAAGGTGTTACAGTATATTTCAGTAGTTTACCATATATTTCGGTATGTTGCAGTATATTTCAATGTGTTGCAGTGTATTTCAATGTGTTACAGTGTATTTGAGCATGTTGTAGTATTTTGCAGTGTATTTCAGTGTGTTGCAGTGTATTTCAGTATTTTGCAGTATTTTTTAAATGTGTTACAGTGTATTTCGGTATATTACCGTATATTTAGGTATGTCGCAGTATATTTCAGTATGTTGCCGTATGTTTCAGTGTGTTGCAGTATATTTCATTTAGTTGCAGTGTATTTCAATTTGTTCCAGTGTATGTCAGTATAATGCAGTATGTTGCAGTGTGTTTCAGTATGTTACAGTGTATTTCAGTATGTTGCAGTATCTTGCAGTACATTTCAGTATGTTTTAGTATGTAGCAGTGTATTTCAGTATGTTGCAGTATTTTTCAATGTGTTGCAGTGTATTTCAATATGTTACAGCGTATTTCAGTATGTTGCAGTGTATTTCAGTATGTAGCAGGGTATTTCAGTATGTTGCAGTGCATTTCAGTATGCTACAGCATATTTCAGTATGTTGCAGTATATTGCAATGTGTCGCAGTATATTTCAGTATGTTGCTGTATATTTCAATGTGTTACAGTATATTTCAGTAGTTTATCATACATTTCGGTACGTTGCAGTATATTTCAATGTGTTGCAGTGTATTTCAATATGTTACAGTGTATTTCAGTATGTTGTAGTATTTTGCCGCGTATTTCAGTATGTTGCAGTATCTTGCAGTGTATTTCAGTATGTTGCAGTATTTTTCAATGTGTTACCGTATATTTCAGTATATTACCATATATTTAGGTATGTTGCAGTATATTTCAATGTGTTGCAGTGTATTTCAATATGTTCTAGTAATTTGTGGTGTATTTCAGTATGTTACAGTGTATTTCAGTATGTTGCAGTATGTTTCAATATGTTACAGTGTATTTCAGTATTTTGCAGTATATTTCAGTGAGTTGCAGTGTATTTCAGTGTGCTACAGCATATTTCAGTATGTTGCAGTATATTGCAATGTGTCGCAGTATGTTGCAGTATTTTTCAATGTGTTACAGTATATTTCAGTAGTTTACCATATATTTCGGTATGTTGCAGTATATTTCAATGTGTTGCAGTGTATATCAATATGTTACAGTGTATTTGAGCATGTTGTAGTATTTTGCAGTGTATTTCAGTATGTTACAGTGTATTTCAGTATGTTGCAGTATGTTTCAATATGTTACAGTGTATTTCAGTATTTTGCAGTATATTTCAGTGAGTTGCAGTGTATTTCAGTGTGCTACAGCATATTTCAGTATGTTACAGTATATTGCAATGTGTCGCAGTGTATTTCAGTATGTTGCAGTATTTTTCAAGGTGTTACAGTATATTTCAGTAGTTTACCATATATTTCGGTATGTTGCAGTATATTTCAATGTGTTGCAGTGTATATCAATATGTTACAGTGTATTTGAGCATGTTGTAGTATTTTGCAGTGTATTTCAGTGTGTTGCAGTGTATTTCAGTATTTTGCAGTATTTTTTAAATGTGTTACAGTGTATTTCGGTATATTACCGTATATTTAGGTATGTCGCAGTATATTTCAGTATGTTGCCGTATGTTTCAGTGTGTTGCAGTATATTTCATTTAGTTGCAGTGTATTTCAATTTGTTCCAGTGTATGTCAGTATAATGCAGTATGTTGCAGTGTGTTTCAGTATGTTACAGTGTATTTCAGTATGTTGCAGTATCTTGCAGTACATTTCAGTATGTTTTAGTATGTAGCAGTGTATTTCAGTATGTTGCAGTATATTTCAGTATGTTGCAGTATATTTCAGTGTGTTACTGTTTTTTCCAGTATGTTACAACACATTTCCGTATATTAAACTATATTTCAGCGAGTTACAGTATATTTCAATGTGTTGCAGTGTATTGCAATATGTTACAGCGTATTTCGGTATGTTGCAGTGTGTTGCAGTGTAATTCAGTATATTACATTGTATTTCAGTGTGTTGCAGTTCATTTCAATATGTAGCAGGGTATTTCAGTATAGTGCAGTGTATTTCAGTATGCTACAGCATATTTCAGTATGTTGCAGTATATTGCAATGTGTCGCAGTATATTTCAGTATGTTGCAGTACGTTGCAGTATGTTTCAATATGTTACGGTGTATTTCAGTATGTTGCAGTATATTTCAGTGAGTTGCAGTGTATTTCAGTGTGCTACAGCATATTTCAGTATGTTACAGTATATTGCAATCTGTCGCAGTATATTTCAGTTTGTTGCAGTGTTTTTCAATGTGTTACAGTATATTTCATTAGTTTACCATATATTTCGGTATGTTGCAGTATATTTCAATATGTTACAGTGTATTTCAGCATGTTGTAGTTTTTTGCAGAATATTTCAGTGTGTTGCAGTGTACTTCAGTATTTTGCAGTATTTTTCAATGTGTTACAGTATATTTCGGTATATTACCGTATATTTAGGTATGTTTCAGTATATTTCAATCTGTTGCAGTGTATTTCAATATGTTGTAGTATGTTGCAGTGTATTTCAGTATGTTACAGTGTATTTCAGTATGTTGCAGTATATTTCAGTATGTTACAGTGTATTTCAGTATGTTGCAGTATAATTCAGTGTGTTACAGTGTATTTCAGTATGTTGTAGTATATTTCAGTGTGTTACAGTATATTTCAGTATGTTGCAGTATTTCTCAATGTGTTAAAGTGTATTTCAGTAGTTTACCATATATTTCGGAATGTTGCAGTATATTCCAGTGTGTTGCAGTGTATTTCAATATGTTACAGCGCATTTCAGTATGTTGCAGTGTATTTCAGTATGTAGCAGGGTATTTCAGTATGTTGCAGTGCATTTCAGTATGCTACAGCATATTTCAGTATGTTGCAGTATATTGCAATGTGTCGCAGTATATTTCAGTATGTTGCTGTATATTTCAATGTGTTACAGTATATTTCAGTAGTTTACCATACACTTCGGTACGTTGCAGTATATTTCAATGTGTTGCAGTGTATTTCAATATGTTACAGTGTATTTCAGTATGTTGTAGTATTTTGCCGCGTATTTCAGTATGTTGCAGTATCTTGCAGTGTATTTCAGTATGTTGCAGTATTTGTCAATGTGTTACCGTATATTTCAGTATATTACCATATATTTAGGTATGTTGCAGTATATTTCAATGTGTTGCAGTGTATTTCAATATGTTCTAGTAATTTGCAGTGTATTTCAGTATGTTACAGTGTATTTCAGTATGTTGCAGTATGTTTCAATATGTTACAGTGTATTTCAGTATTTTGCAGTATAATTCAGTGAGTTGCAGTGTATTTCAGTGTGCTACAGCATATTTCAGTATGTTACAGTATATTGCAATGTGTCGCAGTATATTTCAGTATGTTGCAGTATTTTTCAATGTGTTACAGTATATTTCATTAGTTTAGCATATATTTCGGTGTGTTGCAGTATATTTCAATGTGCTGCAGTGTATTTCAATATGTTACGGTGTAATTCAGCATGTTGTAGTTTTTTGCAGAGTATTTCAGTGTGTTGCAGTGTACTTCAGTATTTTGCAGTATTTTTCAATGTGTTACAGTATTTTTCGGTATATTACCGTATATTTAGGTATGTTTCAGTATATTTCAATCTGTTGCAGTGTATTTCAATATGTTGTAGTATGTTGCAGTGTATTTCAGTATGTTACAGTGTATTTCAGTATGTTGCAGTATATTTCAGTATGTTACAGTGTATTTCAGTATGTTGCAGTATATTTCAGTGTGTTACAGTGTATTTCAGTATGTTGTAGTATATTTCAGTGTGTTACAGTATATTTCAGTATGTTGCAGTACTTTTCAATGTGTTAAAGTGTATTTCAGTAGTTTACCATATATTTCGGTATGTTGCAGTATATTTCAATGTGTTGCAGTGTATTTCAATATGTTACAGCGTATTTCAGTATGGTGCAGTGTATTTCAGTATGCAGCAGGGTATTTCAGTATGTTGCAGTGCATTTCGGTATGCTACAGCATATTTCAGTATGTTGCAGTATGTTGCAATGTGTCGCAGTATATTTCAGTATGTTGCTGTATATTTCAATGTGTTGCAGTATATTTCAGTATGTAGCAGTGTATTTCAGTATGTTGCAGTATATTTCAGTGAGTTGCAGTAAATTTCAGTGTGCTACAACATATTTCAGTGTGTTACAGTATATTGCAATGTGTCGCAGTATATTTCAGTATGTTGCAGTATTGTTCAATGTGTTACAGTATATTTCAGTAGTTTACCATACATTTCAGGACGTCGCAGTATATTTCAATGTGTTGCAGTGTATTTCAATATGTTACAGTGTATTTCAGTATGTTGTAGTATTTTGCGGCGTATTTCAGTATGTTGCAGTATCTTGCAGTATATTTCAGCTTGTTGCAGTTATTTTCAATGTGTTACAGTATGTTGCAGTATATTTCAATGTGTTGCAGTGTATTTCAATATGTTCTTGTGTTTTGCAGTGTATTTCAGTTTGTTACAGTGTATTTCAGTATGTTGCAGTATGTTGCAGTATGTTTCAATATGTTACAGTGTATTTCAGCATGTTGCAGTATATTTCAGTGAGTTGCAGTGTATTTCAGTGTGCTACAGCATATTTCAGTATGTTACAGTATATTGCAATGTGTCGCAGTATATTTCAGTATGTTGCAATATTTTTCAATGTGTTACAGTATATTTCATTAGTTTACCATATATTTCGGTGTGTTGCAGTATATTTCAATGTGTTGCAGTGTATTTCAATATGTTGTAGTATGTTGCAGTGTATTTCAGTATGTTACAGTGTATTTCAGTATGTTGCAGTATATTTCAGTATGTTACAGTGTATTTCAGTATGTTGCAGTATATTTCAGTGTGTTACAGTGTATTTCAGTATGTTGTAGTATATTTCAGTGTGTTACAGTATATTTCAGTATGTTGCAGTATTTTTCAATGTGTTGCAGTGTATTTCAATATGTTACAGCGTATTTCAGTATGTTGCAGTGTATTTCAGTATGTAGCAGGGTATTTCAGTATGTTGCAGTGCATTTCAGTATGCTACAGCATATTTCAGTATGTTGCAGTATATTACAATGTGTCGCAGTATATTTCAGTATGTTGCTGTATATTTCAATGTGTTACAGTATATTTCAGTAGTTTACCATACATTTCGGTACGTTGCAGTATATTTCAATGTGTTGCAGTGTATTTCAATATGTTACAGTGTATTTCAGTATGTTGTAGTATTTTGCCGCGTATTTCAGTATGTTGCAGTATCTTGCAGTGTATTTCAGTATGTTGCAGTATTTTTCAATGTGTTACCGTATATTTCAGTATATTACCATATATTTAGGTATGTTGCAGTATATTTCAATGTGTTGCAGTGTATTTCAATATGTTCTAGTAATTTGTGGTGTATTTCAGTATGTTACAGTGTATTTCAGTATGTTGCAATATGTTTCAATATGTTACAGTGTATTTCAGTATTTTGCAGTATATTTCATTGAGTTGCAGTGTATTTCAGTGTGCTACAGCATATTTCAGTATGTTGCAAAATATTGCAATGTGTCGCAGTATGTTGCAGTATTTTTCAATGTGTTACAGTATATTTCAGTAGTTTACCATATATTTCGGTATGTTGCAGTATATTTCAATGTGTTGCAGTGTATATCAATATGTTACAGTGTATTTGAGCATGTTGTAGTATTTTGCAGTGTATTTCAGTATGTTACAGTGTATTTCAGTATGTTGCAGTATGTTTCAATATGTTACAGTGTATTTCAGTGTTTTGCAGTATATTTCAGTGAGTTGCAGTGTATTTCAGTGTGCTACAGTATATTTCAGTATGTTACAGTATATTGCAATGTGTCGCAGTGTATTTCAGTATGTTGCAGTATTTTTCAAGGTGTTACAGTATATTTCAGTAGTTTACCATATATTTCGGTATGTTGCAGTATATTTCAATGTGTTGCAGTGTATATCAATATGTTACAGTGTATTTGAGCACGTTGTAGTATTTTGCAGTGTATTTCAGTGTGTTGCAGTGTATTTCAGTATTTTGCAGTATTTTTCAATGTGTTACAGTGTATTTCGGTATATTACCGTATATTTAGGTATGTCGCAGTATATTTCAGTATGTTGCCGTATGTTTCAGTGTGTTGCAGTATATTTCATTTAGTTGCAGTGTATTTCAATTTGTTCCAGTGTATGTCAGTATAATGCAGTATGTTGCAGTGTGTTTCAGTATGTTACACTGTATTTCAGTATGTTGCAGTATCTTGCAGTACATTTCAGTATGTTTTAGTATGTAGCAGTGTATTTCAGTATGTTGCAGTATATTTCAGTATGTTGCAGTATATTTCAGTGTGTTACTGTTTTTTCCAGTATGTTACAACACATTTCCGTATATTAAACTATATTTCAGCGAGTTACAGTATATTTCAATGTGTTGCAGTGTATTGCAATATGTTACAGCGTATTTCGGTATGTTGCAGTGTGTTGCAGTGTAATTCAGTATATTACATTGTATTTCAGTGTGTTGCAGTTCATTTCAATATGTAGCAGGGTATTTCAGTATAGTGCAGTGTATTTCAGTATGCTACAGCATATTTCAGTATGTTGCAGTATATTGCAATGTGTCGCAGTATATTTCAGTATGTTGCAGTACGTTGCAGTATGTTTCAATATGTTACGGTGTATTTCAGTATGTTGCAGTATATTTCGGTGAGTTGCAGTGTATTTCAGTGTGCTACAGCATATTTCAGTATGTTACAGTATATTGCAATCTGTCGCAGTATATTTCAGTTTGTTGCAGTGTTTTTCAATGTGTTACAGTATATTTCATTAGTTTACCATATATTTCGGTATGTTGCAGTATATTTCAATATGTTACAGTGTATTTCAGCATGTTGTAGTTTTTTGCAGAATATTTCAGTGTGTTGCAGTGTACTTCAGTATTTTGCAGTATTTTTCAATGTGTTACAGTATATTTCGGTATATTACCGTATATTTAGGTATGTTTCAGTATATTTCAATCTGTTGCAGTGTATTTCAATATGTTGTAGTATGTTGCAGTGTATTTCAGTATGTTACAGTGTATTTCAGTATGTTGCAGTATATTTCAGTATGTTACAGTGTATTTCAGTATGTTGCAGTATATTTCAGTGTGTTACAGTGTATTTCAGTATGTTGTAGTATATTTCAGTGTGTTACAGTATATTTCAGTATGTTGCAGTATTTCTCAATGTGTTAAAGTGTATTTCAGTAGTTTACCATATATTTCGGTATGTTGCAGTATATTTCAGTGTGTTGCAGTGTATTTCAATATGTTACAGCGTATTTCAGTATGTTGCAGTGTGTTTCAGTATGTAGCAGGGTATTTCAGTATGTTGCAGTGCATTTCAGTATGCTACAGCATATTTCAGTATGTTGCAGTATATTGCAATGTGTCGCAGTATATTTCAGTATGTTGCTGTATATTTCAATGTGTTACAGTATATTTCAGTAGTTTACCATACACTTCGGTACGTTGCAGTATATTTCAATGTGTTGCAGTGTATTTCAATATGTTACAGTGTATTTCTGTATGTTGTAGTATTTTGCCGCGTATTTCAGTATGTTGCAGTATCTTGCAGTGTATTTCAGTATGTTGCAGTATTTTTCAATGTGTTACCGTATATTTCAGTATATTACCATATATTTAGGTATGTTGCAGTATATTTCAATGTGTTGCAGTGTATTTCAATATGTTCTAGTAATTTGCAGTGTATTTCAGTATGTTACAGTGTATTTCAGTATGTTGCAGTATGTTTCAATATGTTACAGTGTATTTCAGTATTTTGCAGTATATTTCAGTGAGTTGCAGTGTATTTCAGTGTGCTACAGCATATTTCAGTATGTTACAGTATATTGCAATGTGTCGCAGTGTATTTCAGTATGTTGCAGTATTTTTCAAGGTGTTACAGTATATTTCAGTAGTTTACCATATATTTCGGTATGTTGCAGTATATTTCAATGTGTTGCAGTGTATATCAATATGTTACAGTGTATTTGAGCATGTTGTAGTATTTTGCAGTGTATTTCAGTGTGTTGCAGTGTATTTCAGTATTTTGCAGTATTTTTCAATGTGTTACAGTGTATTTCGGTATATTACCGTATATTTAAGTATGTCGCAGTATATTTCAGTATGTTGCCGTATGTTTCAGTGTGTTGCAGTATATTTCATTTAGTTGCAGTGTATTTCAATTTGTTCCAGTGTATGTCAGTATAATGCAGTATGTTGCAGTGTGTTTCAGTATGTTACAGTGTATTTCAGTATGTTGCAGTATCTTGCAGTACATTTCAGTATGTTTTAGTATGTAGCAGTGTATTTCAGTATGTTGCAGTATATTTCAGTATGTTGCAGTATATTTCAGTGTGTTACTGTTTTTTCCAGTATGTTACAACACATTTCCGTATATTAAACTATATTTCAGCGAGTTACAGTATATTTCAATGTGTTGCAGTGTATTGCAATATGTTACAGCGTATTTCGGTATGTTGCAGTGTGTTGCAGTGTAATTCAGTATATCACATTGTATTTCAGTGTGTTGCAGTTCATTTCAATATGTAGCAGGGTATTTCAGTATAGTGCAGTGTATTTCAGTATGCCACAGCATATTTCAGTATGTTGCAGTATATTGCAATGTGTCGCAGTATATTTCAGTATGTTGCTGTATATTTCAATGTGTTGCAGTGTATATCAATATGTTACAGTGTATTTGAGCATGTTGTAGTATTTTGCGGCGTATTTCAGTATGTTGCAGTATCTTGCAGTATATTTCAGCATGTTGCAGTTATTTTCAATGTGTTACAGTATGTTTCAGTATATTACCGTATATTTAGGTATGTTGCAGTATATTTCAATGTGTTGCAGTGTATTTCAATATGTTCTAGTGTTTTGCAGTGTATTTCAGTTTGTTACAGTGTATTTCAGTATGTTGCAGTATGTTGCAGTATGTTTCCATATGTTACAGTGTATTTCAGCATGTTGCAGTATATTTCAGTGAGTTGCAGTGTATTTCAGTGTGCTACAGCATATTTCAGTATGTTACAGTATATTGCAATGTGTCGCAGTATATTTCAGTATGTTGCAGTATTTTTCAATGTGTTACAGTATATTTCATTAGTTTACCATATATTTCGGTGTGTTGCAGTATATTTCAATGTGTTGCAGTGTATTTCAATATGTTGTAGTTTTTGCAGAATATTTCAGTGTGTTGCAGTGTACTTTAGTATTTTGCAGTATTTTTCAATGTGGTACAGTATATTTCTGTATATTACCGTATATTTAGGTATGTTTCAGTATATTTCAATCTGTTGCAGTGTATTTCAATATGTTGTAGTATGTTGCAGTGTATTTCAGTATGTTACAGTGTATTTCAGTATGTTGCAGTATATTTCAGTATGTTACAGTGTATTTCAGTATGTTGCAGTATATTTCAGTGTGTTACAGTGTATTTCAGTATGTTGTAGTATATTTCAGTGTGTTACAGTATACTTCAGTATGTTGCAGTATTTTTCAATGTGTTGCAGTGTATTTCAATATGTTACAGCGTATTTCAGTATGTTGCAGTGTATTTCAGTATGTAGCAGGGTATTTCAGTATGTTGCAGTGCATTTCAGTATGCTACAGCATATTTCAGTATGTTGCAGTATATTGCAATGTGTCGCAGTATATTTCAGTATGTTGCTGTATATTTCAATGTGTTACAGTATATTTCAGTAGTTTATCATACATTTCGGTACGTTGCAGTATATTTCAATGTGTTGCAGTGTATTTCAATATGTTACAGTGTATTTCAGTATGTTGTAGTATTTTGCCGCGTATTTCAGTATGTTGCAGTATCTTGCAGTGTATTTCAGTATGTTGCAGTATTTTTCAATGTGTTACCGTATATTTCAGTATATTACCATATATTTAGGTATGTTGCAGTATATTTCAATGTGTTGCAGTGTATTTCAATATGTTCTAGTAATTTGTGGTGTATTTCAGTATGTTACAGTGTATTTCAGTATGTTGCAGTATGTTTCAATATGTTACAGTGTATTTCAGTATTTTGCAGTATATTTCAGTGAGTTGCAGTGTATTTCAGTGTGCTACAGCATATTTCAGTATGTTGCAGTATATTGCAATGTGTCGCAGTATGTTGCAGTATTTTTCAATGTGTTACAGTATATTTCAGTAGTTTACCATATATTTCGGTATGTTGCAGTATATTTCAATGTGTTGCAGTGTATATCAATATGTTACAGTGTATTTGAGCATGTTGTAGTATTTTGCAGTGTATTTCAGTATGTTACAGTGTATTTCAGTATGTTGCAGTATGTTTCAATATGTTACAGTGTATTTCAGTATTTTGCAGTATATTTCAGTGAGTTGCAGTGTATTTCAGTGTGCTACAGCATATTTCAGTATGTTACAGTATATTGCAATGTGTCGCAGTGTATTTCAGTATGTTGCAGTATTTTTCAAGGTGTTACAGTATATTTCAGTAGTTTACCATATATTTCGGTATGTTGCAGTATATTTCAATGTGTTGCAGTGTATATCAATATGTTACAGTGTATTTGAGCATGTTGTAGTATTTTGCAGTGTATTTCAGTGTGTTGCAGTGTATTTCAGTATTTTGCAGTATTTTTTAAATGTGTTACAGTGTATTTCGGTATATTACCGTATATTTAGGTATGTCGCAGTATATTTCAGTATGTTGCCGTATGTTTCAGTGTGTTGCAGTATATTTCATTTAGTTGCAGTGTATTTCAATTTGTTCCAGTGTATGTCAGTATAATGCAGTATGTTGCAGTGTGTTTCAGTATGTTACAGTGTATTTCAGTATGTTGCAGTATCTTGCAGTACATTTCAGTATGTTTTATTATGTAGCAGTGTATTTCAGTATGTTGCAATATATTTCAGTATGTTGCAGTATATTTCAGTGTGTTACTGTTTTTTCCAGTATGTTACAACACATTTCCGTATATTAAACTATATTTCAGCGAGTTACAGTATATTTCAATGTGTTGCAGTGTATTGCAATATGTTACAGCGTATTTCGGTATGTTGCAGTGTGTTGCAGTGTAATTCAGTATATTACATTGTATTTCAGTGTGTTGCAGTTCATTTCAATATGTAGCAGGGTATTTCAGTATAGTGCAGTGTATTTCAGTATGCTACAGCATATTTCAGTATGTTGCAGTATATTGCAATGTGTCGCAGTATATTTCAGTATGTTGCAGTACGTTGCAGTATGTTTCAATATGTTACGGTGTATTTCAGTATGTTGCAGTATTTTTCAATGTGTTAAAGTGTATTTCAGTAGTTTACCATATATTTCGGTATGTTGCAGTATATTTCAATGTGTTGCAGTGTATTTCAATATGTTACAGCGTATTTCAGTATGGTGCAGTGTATTTCAGTATGCAGCAGGGTATTTCAGTATGTTGCAGTGCATTTCGGTATGCTACAGCATATTTCAGTATGTTGCAGTATATTGCAATGTGTCGCAGTATATTTCAGTATGTTGCTGTATATTTCAATGTGTTGCAGTATATTTCAGTATGTAGCAGTGTATTTCAGTATGTTGCAGTATATTTCAGTGAGTTGCAGTAAATTTCAGTGTGCTACAACATATTTCAGTGTGTTACAGTATATTGCAATGTGTCGCAGTATATTTCAGTATGTTGCAGTATTGTTCAATGTGTTACAGTATATTTCAGTAGTTTACCATACATTTCAGGACGTCGCAGTATATTTCAATGTGTTGCAGTGTATTTCAATATGTTACAGTGTATTTCAGTATGTTGTAGTATTTTGCGGCGTATTTCAGTATATTGCAGTATCTTGCAGTATATTTCAGCATGTTGCAGTTATTTTCAATGTGTTACAGTATGTTGCAGTATATTTCAATGTGTTGCAGTGTATTTCAATATGTTCTTGTGTTTTGCAGTGTATTTCAGTTTGTTACAGTGTATTTCAGTATGTTGCAGTATGTTGCAGTATGTTTCAATATGTTACAGTGTATTTCGGCATGTTGCAGTATATTTCAGTGAGTTGCAGTGTATTTCAGTGTGCTACAGCATATTTCAGTATGTTACAGTATATTGCAATGTGTCGCAGTATATTTCAGTATGTTGCAATATTTTTCAATGTGTTACAGTATATTTCATTAGTTTACCATATATTTCGGTGTGTTGCAGTATATTTCAATGTGTTGCAGTGTATTTCAATATGTTGTAGTATGTTGCAGTGTATTTCAGTATGTTACAGTGTATTTCAGTATGTTGCAGTATATTTCAGTATGTTACAGTGTATTTCAGTATGTTGCAGTATATTTCAGTGTGTTACAGTGTATTTCAGTATGTTGTAGTATATTTCAGTGTGTTACAGTATATTTCAGTATGTTGCAGTATTTTTCAATGTGTTGCAGTGTATTTCAATATGTTACAGCGTATTTCAGTATGTTGCAGTGTATTTCAGTATGTAGCAGGGTATTTCAGTATGTTGCAGTGCATTTCAGTATGCTACAGCATATTTCAGTATGTTGCAGTATATTACAATGTGTCGCAGTATATTTCAGTATGTTACTGTATATTTCAATGTGTTACAGTATATTTCAGTAGTTTACCATACATTTCGGTACGTTGCAGTATATTTCAATGTGTTGCAGTGTATTTCAGTATTTTGCAGTATGTTTCAATGTGTTACAGTGTATTTCGGTATATTACCGTATATTTAAGTATGTCGCAGTATATTTCAGTATGTTGCCGTATGTTTCAGTGTGTTGCAGTATATTTCATTTAGTTGCAGTGTATTTCAATTTGTTCCAGTGTATGTCAGTATAATGCAGTATGTTGCAGTGTGTTTCAGTATGTTACAGTGTATTTCAGTATGTTGCAGTATCTTGCAGTACATTTCAGTATGTTTTAGTATGTAGCAGTGTATTTCAGTATGTTGCAGTATATTTCAGTATGTTGCAGTATATTTCAGTGTGTTACTGTTTTTTCCAGTATGTTCCAACACATTTCCGTATATTAAACTATATTTCAGCGAGTTACAGTATATTTCAATGTGTTGCAGTGTATTGCAATATGTTACAGCGTATTTCGGTATGTTGCAGTGTGTTGCAGTGTAATTCAGTATATTACATTGTATTTCAGTGTGTTGCAGTTCATTTCAATATGTAGCAGGGTATTTCAGTATAGTGCAGTGTATTTCAGTATGCCACAGCATATTTCAGTATGTTGCAGTATATTGCAATGTGTCGCAGTATATTTCAGTATGTTGCTGTATATTTCAATGTGTTACAGTATATTTCAGTAGTTTATCATACATTTCGGTACATTGCAGTATATTTCAATGTGTTGCAGTGTATTTCAATATGTTACAGTGTATTTCAGTTTGTTGTAGTATTTTGCCGCGTATTTCAGTATGTTGCAGTATCTTGCAGTGTATTTCAGTATGTTGCAGTATTTTTCAATGTGTTACCGTATATTTCAGTATATTACCATATATTTAGGTATGTTGCAGTATATTTCAATGTGTTGCAGTGTATTTCAATATGTTCTAGTAATTTGTGGTGTATTTCAGTATGTTACAGTGTATTTCAGTATGTTGCAGTATGTTTCAATATGTTACAGTGTATTTCAGTATTTTGCAGTATATTTCAGTGAGTTGCAGTGTATTTCAGTGTGCTACAGCATATTTCAGTATGTTGCAGTATATTGCAATGTGTCGCAGTATGTTGTAGTATTTTTCAATGTGTTACAGTATATTTCAGTAGTTTACCATATATTTCGGTATGTTGCAGTATATTTCAATGTGTTGCAGTGTATATCAATATGTTACAGTGTATTTGAGCATGTTGTAGTATTTTGCAGTGTATTTCAGTATGTTACAGTGTATTTCAGTATGTTGCAGTATGTTTCAATATGTTACAGTGTATTTCAGTATTTTGCAGTATATTTCAGTGAGTTGCAGTGTATTTCAGTGTGCTACAGCATATTTCAGTATGTTACAGTATATTGCAATGTGTCGCAGTGTATTTCAGTATGTTGCAATATATTTCAGTATGTTGCAGTATATTTCAGTGTGTTACTGTTTTTTCCAGTATGTTACAACACATTTCCGTATATTAAACTATATTTCAGCGAGTTACAGTATATTTCAATGTGTTGCAGTGTATTGCAATATGTTACAGCGTATTTCGGTATGTTGCAGTGTGTTGCAGTGTAATTCAGTATATTACATTGTATTTCAGTGTGTTGCAGTTCATTTCAATATGTAGCAGGGTATTTCAGTATAGTGCAGTGTATTTCAGTATGCTACAGCATATTTCAGTATGTTGCAGTATATTGCAATGTGTCGCAGTATATTTCAGTATGTTGCAGTACGTTGCAGTATGTTTCAATATGTTACGGTGTATTTCAGTATGTTGCAGTATTTTTCAATGTGTTAAAGTGTATTTCAGTAGTTTACCATATATTTCGGTATGTTGCAGTATATTTCAATGTGTTGCAGTGTATTTCAATATGTTACAGCGTATTTCAGTATGGTGCAGTGTATTTCAGTATGCAGCAGGGTATTTCAGTATGTTGCAGTGCATTTCGGTATGCTACAGCATATTTCAGTATGTTGCAGTATATTGCAATGTGTCGCAGTATATTTCAATATGTTGCTGTATATTTCAATGTGTTGCAGTATATTTCAGTATGTAGCAGTGTATTTCAGTATGTTGCAGTATATTTCAGTGAGTTGCAGTAAATTTCAGTGTGCTACAACATATTTCAGTGTGTTACAGTATATTGCAATGTGTCGCAGTATATTTCAGTATGTTGCAGTATTGTTCAATGTGTTACAGTATATTTCGGTAGTTTACCATACATTTCAGGACGTCGCAGTATATTTCAATGTGTTGCAGTGTATTTCAATATGTTACAGTGTATTTCAGTATGTTGTAGTATTTTGCGGCGTATTTCAGTATGTTGCAGTATCTTGCAGTATATTTCAGCATGTTGCAGTTATTTTCAATGTGTTACAGTATGTTGCAGTATATTTCAATGTGTTGCAGTGTATTTCAATATGTTCTTGTGTTTTGCAGTGTATTTCAGTTTGTTACAGTGTATTTCAGTATGTTGCAGTATGTTGCAGTATGTTTCAATATGTTACAGTGTATTTCAGCATGTTGCAGAATTTTTCAATGTGTTGCAGTGTATTTCAATATGTTACAGCGTATTTCAGTATGTTGCAGTGTATTTCAGTATGTAGCAGGGTATTTCAGTATGTTGCAGTGCATTTCAGTATGCTACAGCATATTTCAGTATGTTGCAGTATATTACAATGTGTCGCAGTATATTTCAGTATGTTGCTGTATATTTCAATGTGTTACAGTATATTTCAGTAGTTTACCATACATTTCGGTACGTTGCAGTATATTTCAATGTGTTGCAGTGTATTTCAATATGTTACAGTGTATTTCAGTATGTTGTAGTATTTTGCCGCGTATTTCAGTATGTTGCAGTATCTTGCAGTGTATTTCAGTATGTTGCAGTATTTTTCAATGTGTTACCGTATATTTCAGTATATTACCATATATTTAGGTATGTTGCAGTATATTTCAATGTGTTGCAGTGTATTTCAATATGTTCTAGTAATTTGTGGTGTATTTCAGTATGTTACAGTGTATTTCAGTATGTTGCAATATGTTTCAATATGTTACAGTGTATTTCAGTATTTTGCAGTATATTTCATTGAGTTGCAGTGTATTTCAGTGTGCTACAGCATATTTCAGTATGTTGCAAAATATTGCAATGTGTCGCAGTATGTTGCAGTATTTTTCAATGTGTTACAGTATATTTCAGTAGTTTACCATATATTTCGGTATGTTGCAGTATATTTCAATGTGTTGCAGTGTATATCAATATGTTACAGTGTATTTGAGCATGTTGTAGTATTTTGCAGTGTATTTCAGTATGTTACAGTGTATTTCAGTATGTTGCAGTATGTTTCAATATGTTACAGTGTATTTCAGTGTTTTGCAGTATATTTCAGTGAGTTGCAGTGTATTTCAGTGTGCTACAGTATATTTCAGTATGTTACAGTATATTGCAATGTGTCGCAGTGTATTTCAGTATGTTGCAGTATTTTTCAAGGTGTTACAGTATATTTCAGTAGTTTACCATATATTTCGGTATGTTGCAGTATATTTCAATGTGTTGCAGTGTATATCAATATGTTACAGTGTATTTGAGCATGTTGTAGTATTTTGCAGTGTATTTCAGTGTGTTGCAGTGTATTTCAGTATTTTGCAGTATTTTTCAATGTGTTACAGTGTATTTCGGTATATTACCGTATATTTAGGTATGTCGCAGTATATTTCAGTATGTTGCCGTATGTTTCAGTGTGTTGCAGTATATTTCATTTAGTTGCAGTGTATTTCAATTTGTTCCAGTGTATGTCAGTATAATGCAGTATGTTGCAGTGTGTTTCAGTATGTTACACTGTATTTCAGTATGTTGCAGTATCTTGCAGTACATTTCAGTATGTTTTAGTATGTAGCAGTGTATTTCAGTATGTTGCAGTATATTTCAGTATGTTGCAGTATATTTCAGTGTGTTACTGTTTTTTCCAGTATGTTACAACACATTTCCGTATATTAAACTATATTTCAGCGAGTTACAGTATATTTCAATGTGTTGCAGTGTATTGCAATATGTTACAGCGTATTTCGGTATGTTGCAGTGTGTTGCAGTGTAATTCAGTATATTACATTGTATTTCAGTGTGTTGCAGTTCATTTCAATATGTAGCAGGGTATTTCAGTATAGTGCAGTGTATTTCAGTATGCTACAGCATATTTCAGTATGTTGCAGTATATTGCAATGTGTCGCAGTATATTTCAGTATGTTGCAGTACGTTGCAGTATGTTTCAATATGTTACGGTGTATTTCAGTATGTTGCAGTATATTTCGGTGAGTTGCAGTGTATTTCAGTGTGCTACAGCATATTTCAGTATGTTACAGTATATTGCAATCTGTCGCAGTATATTTCAGTTTGTTGCAGTGTTTTTCAATGTGTTACAGTATATTTCATTAGTTTACCATATATTTCGGTATGTTGCAGTATATTTCAATATGTTACAGTGTATTTCAGCATGTTGTAGTTTTTTGCAGAATATTTCAGTGTGTTGCAGTGTACTTCAGTATTTTGCAGTATTTTTCAATGTGTTACAGTATATTTCGGTATATTACCGTATATTTAGGTATGTTTCAGTATATTTCAATCTGTTGCAGTGTATTTCAATATGTTGTAGTATGTTGCAGTGTATTTCAGTATGTTACAGTGTATTTCAGTATGTTGCAGTATATTTCAGTATGTTACAGTGTATTTCAGTATGTTGCAGTATATTTCAGTGTGTTACAGTGTATTTCAGTATGTTGTAGTATATTTCAGTGTGTTACAGTATATTTCAGTATGTTGCAGTATTTCTCAATGTGTTAAAGTGTATTTCAGTAGTTTACCATATATTTCGGTATGTTGCAGTATATTTCAGTGTGTTGCAGTGTATTTCAATATGTTACAGCGTATTTCAGTATGTTGCAGTGTGTTTCAGTATGTAGCAGGGTATTTCAGTATGTTGCAGTGCATTTCAGTATGCTACAGCATATTTCAGTATGTTGCAGTATATTGCAATGTGTCGCAGTATATTTCAGTATGTTGCTGTATATTTCAATGTGTTACAGTATATTTCAGTAGTTTACCATACACTTCGGTACGTTGCAGTATATTTCAATGTGTTGCAGTGTATTTCAATATGTTACAGTGTATTTCTGTATGTTGTAGTATTTTGCCGCGTATTTCAGTATGTTGCAGTATCTTGCAGTGTATTTCAGTATGTTGCAGTATTTTTCAATGTGTTACCGTATATTTCAGTATATTACCATATATTTAGGTATGTTGCAGTATATTTCAATGTGTTGCAGTGTATTTCAATATGTTCTAGTAATTTGCAGTGTATTTCAGTATGTTACAGTGTATTTCAGTATGTTGCAGTATGTTTCAATATGTTACAGTGTATTTCAGTATTTTGCAGTATATTTCAGTGAGTTGCAGTGTATTTCAGTGTGCTACAGCATATTTCAGTATGTTACAGTATATTGCAATGTGTCGCAGTGTATTTCAGTATGTTGCAGTATTTTTCAAGGTGTTACAGTATATTTCAGTAGTTTACCATATATTTCGGTATGTTGCAGTATATTTCAATGTGTTGCAGTGTATATCAATATGTTACAGTGTATTTGAGCATGTTGTAGTATTTTGCAGTGTATTTCAGTGTGTTGCAGTGTATTTCAGTATTTTGCAGTATTTTTCAATGTGTTACAGTGTATTTCGGTATATTACCGTATATTTAAGTATGTCGCAGTATATTTCAGTATGTTGCCGTATGTTTCAGTGTGTTGCAGTATATTTCATTTAGTTGCAGTGTATTTCAATTTGTTCCAGTGTATGTCAGTATAATGCAGTATGTTGCAGTGTGTTTCAGTATGTTACAGTGTATTTCAGTATGTTGCAGTATCTTGCAGTACATTTCAGTATGTTTTAGTATGTAGCAGTGTATTTCAGTATGTTGCAGTATATTTCAGTATGTTGCAGTATATTTCAGTGTGTTACTGTTTTTTCCAGTATGTTACAACACATTTCCGTATATTAAACTATATTTCAGCGAGTTACAGTATATTTCAATGTGTTGCAGTGTATTGCAATATGTTACAGCGTATTTCGGTATGTTGCAGTGTGTTGCAGTGTAATTCAGTATATTACATTGTATTTCAGTGTGTTGCAGTTCATTTCAATATGTAGCAGGGTATTTCAGTATAGTGCAGTGTATTTCAGTATGCCACAGCATATTTCAGTATGTTGCAGTATATTGCAATGTGTCGCAGTATATTTCAGTATGTTGCTGTATATTTCAATGTGTTGCAGTGTATATCAATATGTTACAGTGTATTTGAGCATGTTGTAGTATTTTGCGGCGTATTTCAGTATGTTGCAGTATCTTGCAGTATATTTCAGCATGTTGCAGTTATTTTCAATGTGTTACAGTATGTTTCAGTATATTACCGTATATTTAGGTATGTTGCAGTATATTTCAATGTGTTGCAGTGTATTTCAATATGTTCTAGTGTTTTGCAGTGTATTTCAGTTTGTTACAGTGTATTTCAGTATGTTGCAGTATGTTGCAGTATGTTTCCATATGTTACAGTGTATTTCAGCATGTTGCAGTATATTTCAGTGAGTTGCAGTGTATTTCAGTGTGCTACAGCATATTTCAGTATGTTACAGTATATTGCAATGTGTCGCAGTATATTTCAGTATGTTGCAGTATTTTTCAATGTGTTACAGTATATTTCATTAGTTTACCATATATTTCGGTGTGTTGCAGTATATTTCAATGTGTTGCAGTGTATTTCAATATGTTACAGTGTATTTCAGCATGTTGTAGTTTTTTGCAGAATATTTCAGTGTGTTGCAGTGTACTTTAGTATTTTGCAGTATTTTTCAATGTGTTACAGTATATTTCGGTATATTACCGTATATTTAGGTATGTTTCAGTATATTTCAATCTGTTGCAGTGTATTTCAATATGTTGTAGTATGTTGCAGTGTATTTCAGTATGTTACAGTGTATTTCAGTATGTTGCAGTATATTTCAGTATGTTACAGTGTATTTCAGTATGTTGCAGTATATTTCAGTGTGTTACAGTGTATTTCAGTATGTTGTAGTATATTTCAGTGTGTTACAGTATATTTCAGTATGTTGCAGTATTTTTCAATGTGTTGCAGTGTATTTCAATATGTTACAGCGTATTTCAGTATGTTGCAGTGTATTTCAGTATGTAGCAGGGTATTTCAGTATGTTGCAGTGCATTTCAGTATGCTACAGCATATTTCAGTATGTTGCAGTATATTGCAATGTGTCGCAGTATATTTCAGTATGTTGCTGTATATTTCAATGTGTTACAGTATATTTCAGTAGTTTATCATACATTTCGGTACGTTGCAGTATATTTCAATGTGTTGCAGTGTATTTCAATATGTTACAGTGTATTTCAGTATGTTGTAGTATTTTGCCGCGTATTTCAGTATGTTGCAGTATCTTGCAGTGTATTTCAGTATGTTGCAGTATTTTTCAATGTGTTACCGTATATTTCAGTATATTACCATATATTTAGGTATGTTGCAGTATATTTCAATGTGTTGCAGTGTATTTCAATATGTTCTAGTAATTTGTGGTGTATTTCAGTATGTTACAGTGTATTTCAGTATGTTGCAGTATGTTTCAATATGTTACAGTGTATTTCAGTATTTTGCAGTATATTTCAGTGAGTTGCAGTGTATTTCAGTGTGCTACAGCATATTTCAGTATGTTGCAGTATATTGCAATGTGTCGCAGTATGTTGCAGTATTTTTCAATGTGTTACAGTATATTTCAGTAGTTTACCATATATTTCGGTATGTTGCAGTATATTTCAATGTGTTGCAGTGTATATCAATATGTTACAGTGTATTTGAGCATGTTGTAGTATTTTGCAGTGTATTTCAGTATGTTACAGTGTATTTCAGTATGTTGCAGTATGTTTCAATATGTTACAGTGTATTTCAGTATTTTGCAGTATATTTCAGTGAGTTGCAGTGTATTTCAGTGTGCTACAGCATATTTCAGTATGTTACAGTATATTGCAATGTGTCGCAGTGTATTTCAGTATGTTGCAGTATTTTTCAAGGTGTTACAGTATATTTCAGTAGTTTACCATATATTTCGGTATGTTGCAGTATATTTCAATGTGTTGCAGTGTATATCAATATGTTACAGTGTATTTGAGCATGTTGTAGTATTTTGCAGTGTATTTCAGTGTGTTGCAGTGTATTTCAGTATTTTGCAGTATTTTTTAAATGTGTTACAGTGTATTTCGGTATATTACCGTATATTTAGGTATGTCGCAGTATATTTCAGTATGTTGCCGTATGTTTCAGTGTGTTGCAGTATATTTCATTTAGTTGCAGTGTATTTCAATTTGTTCCAGTGTATGTCAGTATAATGCAGTATGTTGCAGTGTGTTTCAGTATGTTACAGTGTATTTCAGTATGTTGCAGTATCTTGCAGTACATTTCAGTATGTTTTATTATGTAGCAGTGTATTTCAGTATGTTGCAATATATTTCAGTATGTTGCAGTATATTTCAGTGTGTTACTGTTTTTTCCAGTATGTTACAACACATTTCCGTATATTAAACTATATTTCAGCGAGTTACAGTATATTTCAATGTGTTGCAGTGTATTGCAATATGTTACAGCGTATTTCGGTATGTTGCAGTGTGTTGCAGTGTAATTCAGTATATTACATTGTATTTCAGTGTGTTGCAGTTCATTTCAATATGTAGCAGGGTATTTCAGTATAGTGCAGTGTATTTCAGTATGCTACAGCATATTTCAGTATGTTGCAGTATATTGCAATGTGTCGCAGTATATTTCAGTATGTTGCAGTACGTTGCAGTATGTTTCAATATGTTACGGTGTATTTCAGTATGTTGCAGTATTTTTCAATGTGTTAAAGTGTATTTCAGTAGTTTACCATATATTTCGGTATGTTGCAGTATATTTCAATGTGTTGCAGTGTATTTCAATATGTTACAGCGTATTTCAGTATGGTGCAGTGTATTTCAGTATGCAGCAGGGTATTTCAGTATGTTGCAGTGCATTTCGGTATGCTACAGCATATTTCAGTATGTTGCAGTATATTGCAATGTGTCGCAGTATATTTCAGTATGTTGCTGTATATTTCAATGTGTTGCAGTATATTTCAGTATGTAGCAGTGTATTTCAGTATGTTGCAGTATATTTCAGTGAGTTGCAGTAAATTTCAGTGTGCTACAACATATTTCAGTGTGTTACAGTATATTGCAATGTGTCGCAGTATATTTCAGTATGTTGCAGTATTGTTCAATGTGTTACAGTATATTTCAGTAGTTTACCATACATTTCAGGACGTCGCAGTATATTTCAATGTGTTGCAGTGTATTTCAATATGTTACAGTGTATTTCAGTATGTTGTAGTATTTTGCGGCGTATTTCAGTATGTTGCAGTATCTTGCAGCATATTTCAGCATGTTGCAGTTATTTTCAATATGTTACAGTATGTTGCAGTATATTTCAATGTGTTGCAGTGTATTTCAATATGTTCTTGTGTTTTGCAGTGTATTTCAGTTTGTTACAGTGTATTTCAGTATGTTGCAGTATGTTGCAGTATGTTTCAATATGTTTCAGTGTATTTCAGCATGTTGCAGTATATTTCAGTGAGTTGCAGTGTATTTCAGTGTGCTACAGCATATTTCAGTATGTTACAGTATATTGCAATGTGTCGCAGTATATTTCAGTATGTTGCAATATTTTTCAATGTGTTACAGTATATTTCATTAGTTTACCATATATTTCGGTGTGTTGCAGTATATTTCAATGTGTTGCAGTGTATTTCAATATGTTGTAGTATGTTGCAGTGTATTTCAGTATGTTACAGTGTATTTCAGTATGTTGCAGTATATTTCAGTATGTTACAGTGTATTTCAGTATGTTGCAGTATATTTCAGTGTGTTACAGTGTATTTCAGTATGTTGTAGTATATTTCAGTGTGTTACAGTATATTTCAGTATGTTGCAGTATTTTTCAATGTGTTGCAGTGTATTTCAATATGTTACAGCGTATTTCAGTATGTTGCAGTGTATTTCAGTATGTAGCAGGGTATTTCAGTATGTTGCAGTGCATTTCAGTATGCTACAGCATATTTCAGTATGTTGCAGTATATTACAATGTGTCGCAGTATATTTCAGTATGTTACTGTATATTTCAATGTGTTACAGTATATTTCAGTAGTTTACCATACATTTCGGTACGTTGCAGTATATTTCAATGTGTTGCAGTGTATTTCAGTATTTTGCAGTATTTTTCAATGTGTTACAGTGTATTTCGGTATATTACCGTATATTTAAGTATGTCGCAGTATATTTCAGTATGTTGCCGTATGTTTCAGTGTGTTGCAGTATATTTCATTTAGTTGCAGTGTATTTCAATTTGTTCCAGTGTATGTCAGTATAATGCAGTATGTTGCAGTGTGTTTCAGTATGTTACAGTGTATTTCAGTATGTTGCAGTATCTTGCAGTACATTTCAGTATGTTTTAGTATGTAGCAGTGTATTTCAGTATGTTGCAGTATATTTCAGTATGTTGCAGTATATTTCAGTGTGTTACTGTTTTTTCCAGTATGTTACAACACATTTCCGTATATTAAACTATATTTCAGCGAGTTACAGTATATTTCAATGTGTTGCAGTGTATTGCAATATGTTACAGCGTATTTCGGTATGTTGCAGTGTGTTGCAGTGTAATTCAGTATATTACATTGTATTTCAGTGTGTTGCAGTTCATTTCAATATGTAGCAGGGTATTTCAGTATAGTGCAGTGTATTTCAGTATGCCACAGCATATTTCAGTATGTTGCAGTATATTGCAATGTGTCGCAGTATATTTCAGTATGTTGCTGTATATTTCAATGTGTTGCAGTGTATATCAATATGTTACAGTGTATTTGAGCATGTTGTAGTATTTTGCGGCGTATTTCAGTATGTTGCAGTATCTTGCAGTATATTTCAGCATGTTGCAGTTATTTTCAATGTGTTACAGTATGTTTCAGTATATTACCGTATATTTAGGTATGTTGCAATATATTTCAATGTGTTGCAGTGTATTTCAATATGTTCTAGTGTTTTGCAGTGTATTTCAGTTTGTTACAGTGTATTTCAGTATGTTGCAGTATGTTGCAGTATGTTTCCATATGTTACAGTGTATTTCAGCATGTTGCAGTATATTTCAGTGAGTTGCAGTGTATTTCAGTGTGCTACAGCATATTTCAGTATGTTACAGTATATTGCAATGTGTCGCAGTATATTTCAGTATGTTGCAGTATTTTTCAATGTGTTACAGTATATTTCATTAGTTTACCATATATTTCGGTGTGTTGCAGTATATTTCAATGTGTTGCAGTGTATTTCAATATGTTACAGTGTATTTCAGCATGTTGTAGTTTTTTGCAGAATATTTCAGTGTGTTGCAGTGTACTTTAGTATTTTGCAGTATTTTTCAATGTGTTACAGTATATTTCGGTACATTACCGTATATTTAAGTATGTCGCAGTATATTTCAGTATGTTGCCGTATGTTTCAGTGTGTTGCAGTATATTTCATTTAGTTGCAGTGTATTTCAATTTGTTCCAGTGTATGTCAGTATAATGCAGTATGTTGCAGTGTGTTTCAGTATGTTACAGTGTATTTCAGTATGTTGCAGTATCTTGCAGTACATTTCAGTATGTTTTAGTATGTAGCAGTGTATTTCAGTATGTTGCAGTATATTTCAGTATGTTGCAGTATATTTCAGTGTGTTACTGTTTTTTCCAGTATGTTACAACACATTTCCGTATATTAAACTATATTTCAGCGAGTTACAGTATATTTCAATGTGTTGCAGTGTATTGCAATATGTTACAGCGTATTTCGGTATGTTGCAGTGTGTTGCAGTGTAATTCAGTATATTACATTGTATTTCAGTGTGTTGCAGTTCATTTCAATATGTAGCAGGGTATTTCAGTATAGTGCAGTGTATTTCAGTATGCCACAGCATATTTCAGTATGTTGCAGTATATTGCAATGTGTCGCAGTATATTTCAGTATGTTGCTGTATATTTCAATGTGTTGCAGTGTATATCAATATGTTACAGTGTATTTGAGCATGTTGTAGTATTTTGCGGCGTATTTCAGTATGTTGCAGTATCTTGCAGTATATTTCAGCATGTTGCAGTTATTTTCAATGTGTTACAGTATGTTTCAGTATGTATTTCAATATGTTCTAGTGTTTTGCAGTGTATTTCAGTTTGTTACAGTGTATTTCAATATGTTGCAGTATGTTGCAGTATGTTTGTTTGTTTGTTTGTTTGGTTTATTTCATCAAAGGTATTTAATAACACAAGGACATTAGAAAATGCCAAGGAGGCGATGATGAGGCCCATTGCGCTATAGCCTAGCTAGTCATGCGCGGGCCAACACGAGCTGACAGCGACTCTATCCAGAAAAATACAAAAAAATACAACTATTCTAACATGTTTCCATATGTTACAGTGCATTTCAGCATGTTGCAGTATATTTCAGTGAGTTGCAGTGTATTTCAGTGTGCTACAGCATATTTCAGTATGTTACAGTATATTGCAATGTGTCGCAGTATATTTCAGTATGTTGCAGTATTTTTCAATGTGTTACAGTATATTTCATTAGTTTACCATATATTTCGGTGTGTTGCAGTATATTTCAATGTGTTGCAGTGTATTTCAATATGTTACAGTGTATTTCAGCATGTTGTAGTTTTTTGCAGAATATTTTAGTGTGTTGCAGTGTACTTTAGTATTTTGCAGTATTTTTCAATGTGTTACAGTATATTTCGGTATATTACCGTATATTTAGGTATGTTTCAGTATATTTCAATCTGTTGCAGTGTATTTCAATATGTTGTAGTATGTTGCAGTGTATTTCAGTATGTTACAGTGTATTTCAGTATGTTGCAGTATATTTCAGTATGTTACAGTGTATTTCAGTATGTTGCAGTATATTTCAGTGTGTTACAGTGTATTTCAGTATGTTGTAGTATATTTCAGTGTGTTACAGTATATTTCAGTATGTTGCAGTATTTTTCAATGTGTTGCAGTGTATTTCAATATGTTACAGCGTATTTCAGTATGTTGCAGTGTATTTCAGTATGTAGCAGGGTATTTCAGTATGTTGCAGTGCATTTCAGTATGCTACAGCATATTTCAGTATGTTGCAGTATATTGCAATGTGTCGCAGTATATTTCAGTATGTTGCTGTATATTTCAATGTGTTACAGTATATTTCAGTAGTTTATCATACATTTCGGTACGTTGCAGTATATTTCAATGTGTTGCAGTGTATTTCAATATGTTACAGTGTATTTCAGTATGTTGTAGTATTTTGCCGCGTATTTCAGTATGTTGCAGTATCTTGCAGTGTATTTCAGTATGTTGCAGTATTTTTCAATGTGTTACCGTATATTTCAGTATATTACCATATATTTAGGTATTTTGCAGTATATTTCAATGTGTTGCAGTGTATTTCAATATGTTCTAGTAATTTGTGGTGTATTTCAGTATGTTACAGTGTATTTCAGTATGTTGCAGTATGTTTCAATATGTTACAGTGTATTTCAGTATTTTGCAGTATATTTCAGTGAGTTGCAGTGTATTTCAGTGTGCTACAGCATATTTCAGTATGTTGCAGTATATTGCAATGTGTCGCAGTATGTTGCAGTATTTTTCAATGTGTTACAGTATATTTCAGTAGTTTACCATATATTTCGGTATGTTGCAGTATATTTCAATGTGTTGCAGTGTATATCAATATGTTACAGTGTATTTGAGCATGTTGTAGTATTTTGCAGTGTATTTCAGTATGTTACAGTGTATTTCAGTATGTTGCAGTATGTTTCAATATGTTACAGTGTATTTCAGTATTTTGCAGTATATTTCAGTGAGTTGCAGTGTATTTCAGTGTGCTACAGCATATTTCAGTATGTTACAGTATATTGCAATGTGTCGCAGTGTATTTCAGTATGTTGCAGTATTTTTCAAGGTGTTACAGTATATTTCAGTAGTTTACCATATATTTCGGTATGTTGCAGTATATTTCAATGTGTTGCAGTGTATATCAATATGTTACAGTGTATTTGAGCATGTTGTAGTATTTTGCAGTGTATTTCAGTGTGTTGCAGTGTATTTCAGTATTTTGCAGTATTTTTTAAATGTGTTACAGTGTATTTCGGTATATTACCGTATATTTAGGTATGTCGCAGTATATTTCAGTATGTTGCCGTATGTTTCAGTGTGTTGCAGTATATTTCATTTAGTTGCAGTGTATTTCAATTTGTTCCAGTGTATGTCAGTATAATGCAGTATGTTGCAGTGTGTTTCAGTATGTTACAGTGTATTTCAGTATGTTGCAGTATCTTGCAGTACATTTCAGTATGTTTTATTATGTAGCAGTGTATTTCAGTATGTTGCAATATATTTCAGTATGTTGCAGTATATTTCAGTGTGTTACTGTTTTTTCCAGTATGTTACAACACATTTCCGTATATTAAACTATATTTCAGCGAGTTACAGTATATTTCAATGTGTTGCAGTGTATTGCAATATGTTACAGCGTATTTCGGTATGTTGCAGTGTGTTGCAGTGTAATTCAGTATATTACATTGTATTTCAGTGTGTTGCAGTTCATTTCAATATGTAGCAGGGTATTTCAGTATAGTGCAGTGTATTTCAGTATGCTACAGCATATTTCAGTATGTTGCAGTATATTGCAATGTGTCGCAGTATATTTCAGTATGTTGCAGTACGTTGCAGTATGTTTCAATATGTTACGGTGTATTTCAGTATGTTGCAGTATTTTTCAATGTGTTAAAGTGTATTTCAGTAGTTTACCATATATTTCGGTATGTTGCAGTATATTTCAATGTGTTGCAGTGTATTTCAATATGTTACAGCGTATTTCAGTATGGTGCAGTGTATTTCAGTATGCAGCAGGGTATTTCAGTATGTTGCAGTGCATTTCGGTATGCTACAGCATATTTCAGTATGTTGCAGTATATTGCAATGTGTCGCAGTATATTTCAGTATGTTGCTGTATATTTCAATGTGTTGCAGTATATTTCAGTATGTAGCAGTGTATTTCAGTATGTTGCAGTATATTTCAGTGAGTTGCAGTAAATTTCAGTGTGCTACAACATATTTCAGTGTGTTACAGTATATTGCAATGTGTCGCAGTATATTTCAGTATGTTGCAGTATTGTTCAATGTGTTACAGTATATTTCAGTAGTTTACCATACATTTCAGGACGTCGCAGTATATTTCAATGTGTTGCAGTGTATTTCAATATGTTACAGTGTATTTCAGTATGTTGTAGTATTTTGCGGCGTATTTCAGTATGTTGCAGTATCTTGCAGTATATTTCAGCATGTTGCAGTTATTTTCAATGTGTTACAGTATGTTGCAGTATATTTCAATGTGTTGCAGTGTATTTCAATATGTTCTTGTGTTTTGCAGTGTATTTCAGTTTGTTACAGTGTATTTCAGTATGTTGCAGTATGTTGCAGTATGTTTCAATATGTTTCAGTGTATTTCAGCATGTTGCAGTATATTTCAGTGAGTTGCAGTGTATTTCAGTGTGCTACAGCATATTTCAGTATGTTACAGTATATTGCAATGTGTCGCAGTATATTTCAGTATGTTGCAATATTTTTCAATGTGTTACAGTATATTTCATTAGTTTACCATATATTTCGGTGTGTTGCAGTATATTTCAATGTGTTGCAGTGTATTTCAATATGTTGTAGTATGTTGCAGTGTATTTCAGTATGTTACAGTGTATTTCAGTATGTTGCAGTATATTTCAGTATGTTACAGTGTATTTCAGTATGTTGCAGTATATTTCAGTGTGTTACAGTGTATTTCAGTATGTTGTAGTATATTTCAGTGTGTTACAGTATATTTCAGTATGTTGCAGTATTTTTCAATGTGTTGCAGTGTATTTCAATATGTTACAGCGTATTTCAGTATGTTGCAGTGTATTTCAGTATGTAGCAGGGTATTTCAGTATGTTGCAGTGCATTTCAGTATGCTACAGCATATTTCAGTATGTTGCAGTATATTACAATGTGTCGCAGTATATTTCAGTATGTTACTGTATATTTCAATGTGTTACAGTATATTTCAGTAGTTTACCATACATTTCGGTACGTTGCAGTATATTTCAATGTGTTGCAGTGTATTTCAGTATTTTGCAGTATTTTTCAATGTGTTACAGTGTATTTCGGTATATTACCGTATATTTAAGTATGTCGCAGTATATTTCAGTATGTTGCCGTATGTTTCAGTGTGTTGCAGTATATTTCATTTAGTTGCAGTGTATTTCAATTTGTTCCAGTGTATGTCAGTATAATGCAGTATGTTGCAGTGTGTTTCAGTATGTTACAGTGTATTTCAGTATGTTGCAGTATCTTGCAGTACATTTCAGTATGTTTTAGTATGTAGCAGTGTATTTCAGTATGTTGCAGTATATTTCAGTATGTTGCAGTATATTTCAGTGTGTTACTGTTTTTTCCAGTATGTTACAACACATTTCCGTATATTAAACTATATTTCAGCGAGTTACAGTATATTTCAATGTGTTGCAGTGTATTGCAATATGTTACAGCGTATTTCGGTATGTTGCAGTGTGTTGCAGTGTAATTCAGTATATTACATTGTATTTCAGTGTGTTGCAGTTCATTTCAATATGTAGCAGGGTATTTCAGTATAGTGCAGTGTATTTCAGTATGCCACAGCATATTTCAGTATGTTGCAGTATATTGCAATGTGTCGCAGTATATTTCAGTATGTTGCTGTATATTTCAATGTGTTGCAGTGTATATCAATATGTTACAGTGTATTTGAGCATGTTGTAGTATTTTGCGGCGTATTTCAGTATGTTGCAGTATCTTGCAGTATATTTCAGCATGTTGCAGTTGTTTTCAATGTGTTACAGTATGTTTCAGTATATTACCGTATATTTAGGTATGTTGCAATATATTTCAATGTGTTGCAGTGTATTTCAATATGTTCTAGTGTTTTGCAGTGTATTTCAGTTTGTTACAGTGTATTTCAGTATGTTGCAGTTTGTTGCAGTATGTTTCCATATGTTACAGTGTATTTCAGCATGTTGCAGTATATTTCAGTGAGTTGCAGTGTATTTCAGTGTGCTACAGCATATTTCAGTATGTTACAGTATATTGCAATGTGTCGCAGTATATTTCAGTATGTTGCAGTATTTTTCAATGTGTTACAGTATATTTCATTAGTTTACCATATATTTCGGTGTGTTGCAGTATATTTCAATGTGTTGCAGTGTATTTCAATATGTTACAGTGTATTTCAGCATGTTGTAGTTTTTTGCAGAATATTTCAGTGTGTTGCAGTGTACTTTAGTATTTTGCAGTATTTTTCAATGTGTTACAGTATATTTCGGTATATTACCGTATATTTAAGTATGTCGCAGTATATTTCAGTATGTTGCCGTATGTTTCAGTGTGTTGCAGTATATTTCATTTAGTTGCAGTGTATTTCAATTTGTTCCAGTGTATGTCAGTATAATGCAGTATGTTGCAGTGTGTTTCAGTATGTTACAGTGTATTTCAGTATGTTGCAGTATCTTGCAGTACATTTCAGTATGTTTTAGTATGTAGCAGTGTATTTCAGTATGTTGCAGTATATTTCAGTATGTTGCAGTATATTTCAGTGTGTTACTGTTTTTTCCAGTATGTTACAACACATTTCCGTATATTAAACTATATTTCAGCGAGTTACAGTATATTTCAATGTGTTGCAGTGTATTGCAATATGTTACAGCGTATTTCGGTATGTTGCAGTGTGTTGCAGTGTAATTCAGTATATTACATTGTATTTCAGTGTGTTGCAGTTCATTTCAATATGTAGCAGGGTATTTCAGTATAGTGCAGTGTATTTCAGTATGCCACAGCATATTTCAGTATGTTGCAGTATATTGCAATGTGTCGCAGTATATTTCAGTATGTTGCTGTATATTTCAATGTGTTGCAGTGTATATCAATATGTTACAGTGTATTTGAGCATGTTGTAGTATTTTGCGGCGTATTTCAGTATGTTGCAGTATCTTGCAGTATATTTCAGCATGTTGCAGTTATTTTCAATGTGTTACAGTATGTTTCAGTATATTACCGTATATTTAGGTATGTTGCAGTATATTTCAATGTGTTGCAGTGTATTTCAATATGTTCTAGTGTTTTGCAGTGTATTTCAGTTTGTTACAGTGTATTTCAGTATGTTGCAGTATGTTGCAGTATGTTTCCATATGTTACAGTGTATTTCAGCATGTTGCAGTATATTTCAGTGAGTTGCAGTGTATTTCAGTGTGCTACAGCATATTTCAGTATGTTACAGTATATTGCAATGTGTCGCAGTATATTTCAGTATGTTGCAGTATTTTTCAATGTGTTACAGTATATTTCATTAGTTTACCATATATTTCGGTGTGTTGCAGTATATTTCAATGTGTTGCAGTGTATTTCAATATGTTACAGTGTATTTCAGCATGTTGTAGTTTTTTGCAGAATATTTTAGTGTGTTGCAGTGTACTTTAGTATTTTGCAGTATTTTTCAATGTGTTACAGTATATTTCGGTATATTACCGTATATTTAGGTATGTTTCAGTATATTTCAATCTGTTGCAGTGTATTTCAATATGTTGTAGTATGTTGCAGTGTATTTCAGTATGTTACAGTGTATTTCAGTATGTTGCAGTATATTTCAGTATGTTACAGTGTATTTCAGTATGTTGCAGTATATTTCAGTGTGTTACAGTGTATTTCAGTATGTTGTAGTATATTTCAGTGTGTTACAGTATATTTCAGTATGTTGCAGTATTTTTCAATGTGTTGCAGTGTATTTCAATATGTTACAGCGTATTTCAGTATGTTGCAGTGTATTTCAGTATGTAGCAGGGTATTTCAGTATGTTGCAGTGCATTTCAGTATGCTACAGCATATTTCAGTATGTTGCAGTATATTGCAATGTGTCGCAGTATATTTCAGTATGTTGCTGTATATTTCAATGTGTTACAGTATATTTCAGTAGTTTATCATACATTTCGGTACGTTGCAGTATATTTCAATGTGTTGCAGTGTATTTCAATATGTTACAGTGTATTTCAGTATGTTGTAGTATTTTGCCGCGTATTTCAGTATGTTGCAGTATGTTGCAGTGTATTTCAGTATGTTGCAGTATTTTTCAATGTGTTACCGTATATTTCAGTATATTACCATATATTTAGGTATTTTGCAGTATATTTCAATGTGTTGCAGTGTATTTCAATATGTTCTAGTAATTTGTGGTGTATTTCAGTATGTTACAGTGTATTTCAGTATGTTGCAGTATGTTTCAATATGTTACAGTGTATTTCAGTATTTTGCAGTATATTTCAGTGAGTTGCAGTGTATTTCAGTGTGCTACAGCATATTTCAGTATGTTGCAGTATATTGCAATGTGTCGCAGTATGTTGCAGTATTTTTCAATGTGTTACAGTATATTTCAGTAGTTTACCATATATTTCGGTATGTTGCAGTATATTTCAATGTGTTGCAGTGTATATCAATATGTTACAGTGTATTTGAGCATGTTGTAGTATTTTGCAGTGTATTTCAGTATGTTACAGTGTATTTCAGTATGTTGCAGTATGTTTCAATATGTTACAGTGTATTTCAGTATTTTGCAGTATATTTCAGTGAGTTGCAGTGTATTTCAGTGTGCTACAGCATATTTCAGTATGTTACAGTATATTGCAATGTGTCGCAGTGTATTTCAGTATGTTGCAGTATTTTTCAAGGTGTTACAGTATATTTCAGTAGTTTACCATATATTTCGGTATGTTGCAGTATATTTCAATGTGTTGCAGTGTATATCAATATGTTACAGTGTATTTGAGCATGTTGTAGTATTTTGCAGTGTATTTCAGTGTGTTGCAGTGTATTTCAGTATTTTGCAGTATTTTTTAAATGTGTTACAGTGTATTTCGGTATATTACCGTATATTTAGGTATGTCGCAGTATATTTCAGTATGTTGCCGTATGTTTCAGTGTGTTGCAGTATATTTCATTTAGTTGCAGTGTATTTCAATTTGTTCCAGTGTATGTCAGTATAATGCAGTATGTTGCAGTGTGTTTCAGTATGTTACAGTGTATTTCAGTATGTTGCAGTATCTTGCAGTACATTTCAGTATGTTTTAGTATGTAGCAGTGTATTTCAGTATGTTGCAATATATTTCAGTATGTTGCAGTATATTTCAGTGTGTTACTGTTTTTTCCAGTATGTTACAACACATTTCCGTATATTAAACTATATTTCAGCGAGTTACAGTATATTTCAATGTGTTGCAGTGTATTGCAATATGTTACAGCGTATTTCGGTATGTTGCAGTGTGTTGCAGTGTAATTCAGTATATTACATTGTATTTCAGTGTGTTGCAGTTCATTTCAATATGTAGCAGGGTATTTCAGTATAGTGCAGTGTATTTCAGTATGCTACAGCATATTTCAGTATGTTGCAGTATATTGCAATGTGTCGCAGTATATTTCAGTATGTTGCAGTACGTTGCAGTATGTTTCAATATGTTACGGTGTATTTCAGTATGTTGCAGTATTTTTCAATGTGTTAAAGTGTATTTCAGTAGTTTACCATATATTTCGGTATGTTGCAGTATATTTCAATGTGTTGCAGTGTATTTCAATATGTTACAGCGTATTTCAGTATGGTGCAGTGTATTTCAGTATGCAGCAGGGTATTTCAGTATGTTGCAGTGCATTTCGGTATGCTACAGCATATTTCAGTATGTTGCAGTATATTGCAATGTGTCGCAGTATATTTCAGTATGTTGCTGTATATTTCAATGTGTTGCAGTATATTTCAGTATGTAGCAGTGTATTTCAGTATGTTGCAGTATATTTCAGTGAGTTGCAGTAAATTTCAGTGTGCTACAACATATTTCAGTGTGTTACAGTATATTGCAATGTGTCGCAGTATATTTCAGTATGTTGCAGTATTGTTCAATGTGTTACAGTATATTTCGGTAGTTTACCATACATTTCAGGACGTCGCAGTATATTTCAATGTGTTGCAGTGTATTTCAATATGTTACAGTGTATTTCAGTATGTTGTAGTATTTTGCGGCGTATTTCAGTATGTTGCAGTATCTTGCAGTATATTTCAGCATGTTGCAGTTATTTTCAATGTGTTACAGTATGTTGCAGTATATTTCAATGTGTTGCAGTGTATTTCAATATGTTCTTGTGTTTTGCAGTGTATTTCAGTTTGTTACAGTGTATTTCAGTATGTTGCAGTATGTTGCAGTATGTTTCAATATGTTACGGTGTATTTCAGTATGTTGCAGTATATTTCAGTGAGTTGCAGTGTATTTCAGTGTGCTACAGCATATTTCAGTATGTTACAGTATATTGCAATCTGTCGCAGTATATTTCAGTATGTTGCAATATTTTTCAATGTGTTACAGTATATTTCATTAGTTTACCATATATTTCGGTGTGTTGCAGTATATTTCAATGTGTTGCAGTGTATTTCAATATGTTGTAGTATGTTGCAGTGTATTTCAGTATGTTACAGTGTATTTCAGTATGTTGCAGTATATTTCAGTATGTTACAGTGTATTTCAGTATGTTGCAGTATATTTCAGTGTGTTACAGTGTATTTCAGTATGTTGTAGTATATTTCAGTGTGTTACAGTATATTTCAGTATGTTGCAGTATTTTTCAATGTGTTGCAGTGTATTTCAATATGTTACAGCGTATTTCAGTATGTTGCAGTGTATTTCAGTATGTAGCAGGGTATTTCAGTATGTTGCAGTGCATTTCAGTATGCTACAGCATATTTCAGTATGTTGCAGTATATTACAAGGTGTCGCAGTATATTTCAGTATGTTGCTGTATATTTCAATGTGTTACAGTATATTTCAGTAGTTTACCATACATTTCGGTACGTTGCAGTATATTTCAATGTGTTGCAGTGTATTTCAGTATTTTGCAGTATTTTTCAATGTGTTACAGTGTATTTCGGTATATTACCGTATATTTAAGTATGTCGCAGTATATTTCAGTATGTTGCCGTATGTTTCAGTGTGTTGCAGTATATTTCATTTAGTTGCAGTGTATTTCAATTTGTTCCAGTGTATGTCAGTATAATGCAGTATGTTGCAGTGTGTTTCAGTATGTTACAGTGTATTTCAGTATGTTGCAGTATCTTGCAGTACATTTCAGTATGTTTTAGTATGTAGCAGTGTATTTCAGTATGTTGCAGTATATTTCAGTATGTTGCAGTATATTTCAGTGTGTTACTGTTTTTTCCAGTATGTTACAACACATTTCCGTATATTAAACTATATTTCAGCGAGTTACAGTATATTTCAATGTGTTGCAGTGTATTGCAATATGTTACAGCGTATTTCGGTATGTTGCAGTGTGTTGCAGTGTAATTCAGTATATTACATTGTATTTCAGTGTGTTGCAGTTCATTTCAATATGTAGCAGGGTATTTCAGTATAGTGCAGTGTATTTCAGTATGCCACAGCATATTTCAGTATGTTGCAGTATATTGCAATGTGTCGCAGTATATTTCAGTATGTTGCTGTATATTTCAATGTGTTGCAGTGTATATCAATATGTTACAGTGTATTTGAGCATGTTGTAGTATTTTGCGGCGTATTTCAGTATGTTGCAGTATCTTGCAGTATATTTCAGCATGTTGCAGTTATTTTCAATGTGTTACAGTATGTTTCAGTATATTACCGTATATTTAGGTATGTTGCAGTATATTTCAATGTGTTGCAGTGTATTTCAATATGTTCTAGTGTTTTGCAGTGTACTTCAGTTTGTTACAGTGTATTTCAGTATGTTGCAGTATGTTGCAGTATGTTTCCATATGTTACAGTGTATTTCAGCATGTTGCAGTATATTTCAGTGAGTTGCAGTGTATTTCAGTGTGCTACAGCATATTTCAGTATGTTACAGTATATTGCAATGTGTCGCAGTATATTTCAGTATGTTGCAGTATTTTTCAATGTGTTACAGTATATTTCATTAGTTTACCATATATTTCGGTGTGTTGCAGTATATTTCAATGTGTTGCAGTGTATTTCAATATGTTACAGTGTATTTCAGCATGTTGTAGTTTTTTGCGGAATATTTCAGTGTGTTGCAGTGTACTTTAGTATTTTGCAGTATTTTTCAATGTGTTACAGTATATTTCGGTATATTACCGTATATTTAGGTATGTTTCAGTATATTTCAATCTGTTGCAGTGTATTTCAATATGTTGTAGTATGTTGCAGTGTATTTCAGTATGTTACAGTGTATTTCAGTATGTTGCAGTATATTTCAGTATGTTACAGTGTATTTCAGTATGTTGCAGTATATTTCAGTGTGTTACAGTGTATTTCAGTATGTTGTAGTATATTTCAGTGTGTTACAGTATATTTCAGTATGTTGCAGTATTTTTCAATGTGTTGCAGTGTATTTCAATATGTTACAGCGTATTTCAGTATGTTGCAGTGTATTTCAGTATGTAGCAGGGTATTTCAGTATGTTGCAGTGCATTTCAGTATGCTACAGCATATTTCAGTATGTTGCAGTATATTGCAATGTGTCGCAGTATATTTCAGTATGTTGCTGTATATTTCAATGTGTTACAGTATATTTCAGTAGTTTATCATACATTTCGGTACGTTGCAGTATATTTCAATGTGTTGCAGTGTATTTCAATATGTTACAGTGTATTTCAGTATGTTGTAGTATTTTGCCGCGTATTTCAGTATGTTGCAGTATCTTGCAGTGTATTTCAGTATGTTGCAGTATTCTTCAATGTGTTACCGTATATTTCAGTATATTACCATATATTTAGGTATGTTGCAGTATATTTCAATGTGTTGCAGTGTATTTCAATATGTTCTAGTAATTTGTGGTGTATTTCAGTATGTTACAGTGTATTTCAGTATGTTGCAGTATGTTTCAATATGTTACAGTGTATTTCAGTATTTTGCCGTATATTTCAGTGAGTTGCAGTGTATTTCAGTGTGCTACAGCATATTTCAGTATGTTGCAGTATATTGCAATGTGTCGCAGTATGTTGCAGTATTTTTCAATGTGTTACAGTATATTTCAGTAGTTTACCATATATTTCGGTATGTTGCAGTATATTTCAATGTGTTGCAGTGTAAAATATACTGCAACATACTGAAATACACTGCTACATACTGAAATATACTGCAACACATTGAAATATACAGCAACATACTGAAATATACTGCGACACATTGCAATATACTGCAACATACTGAAATATGCTGTAGCATACCGAAATGCACTGCAACATACTGAAATACCCTGCTGCATACTGAAATACACTGCACCATACTGAAATACGCTGTAACATATTGAAATACACTGCAACACATTGAAATATACTGCAACATACCGAAATATATGGTAAACTACTGAAATACACTTTAACACATTGAAAAATACTGCAACATACTGAAATATACTGTAACACACTGAAATATACTACAACATACTGAAATACACTGTAACACACTGAAATATACTGCAACATACTGAAATACACTGTAACATACTGAAATATACTGCAACATACTGAAATACACTGTAACATACTGAAATACACTGCAACATACTACAACATATTGAAATACACTGCAACAGATTGAAATATACTGAAACATACCTAAATATACGGTAATATACCGAAAAATACTGTAACATATTGAAACATACTGCAATATACTGAAATACACTGTAACATACTGAAATACACTGCAAATTACTAGAACATATTGAAATACACTGCAACACATTGAAACATACTGCAACATACCTAAATATATGGTAATATACTGAAAAACACTGTAACACATTGAAATATACAGCAACATACTGAAATATACTGCGACACATTGCGATATACTGCAACATACTGAAATATGCTGTAGCATACTGAAATGCACTGCAACATACTGAAATACCCTGCTACATACTGAAATAAACTGCAACATACTGAAATACAATGTAATATACTGAACTACACTGCAACATACTGCAACATACTGGAATATGCTGTAACATATTGAAATACACTGCAACACATTGAAATATACTGCAAGTCGCTGAAATATAGTGTAATATACGGAAATGTACTGTAACATACTGGAGTAAACTGTAACACACTGAAATACACTGCAACATACTGAAATACACTGTAACTCACTGAAATATACTGCAACATACTGCAACATACTGAAATACACTGTAACATATTGAAATACACTGCAACACATTGAAATATACTGCTACATACCGAAATATATGGTAAACTACTGAAATACACTTTAACACATTGAAAAATACTGCAACATACTGAAGTATACTGTAACACACTGAAATATACTACAACATACTGAAATACACTGTAACACACTGAAATATACTGCAACATACTGGAATACACTGTAACATACTGAAATATACTGCAACATACTGAAATACACTGTAACATACTGAAATACACTGCAAAAAACTACAACATGCTAAAATACACTGCAACACATTGAAATATACTGCAACATACCGAAATATATGGTAAACTAATGAAATATACTGTAACACATTGAAAAACACTGCAACAAACTGAAATATACTGCGACAGATTGCAATATACTGTAACATACTGAAATATGCTGTAGCACACTGAAATACACTGCAACTCACTGAAATATACTGCAACATACTGAAATACACCGTAACATATTGAAACATACTGCAACGTACTGCAACATACTGAAATATACTGCGACACATTGCAATATACTGCAACATACTGAAATATGCTGTAGCATACTGAAATACACTGCACTATACTGAAATACCCTGCTACATATTGAAATGAACTGCAACACACTGAAATACAATGTAATATACTGAATTACACTGCAACACACTGCAACATACCGAAATACGCTGTAACATATTGCAATACACTGCAACACATTGAAATATACTGTAACTCGCTGAAACATAGTTTAATATACGGAAATGTGTTGTAACATACTGGAAAAAACAGTAACACACTGAAATATACTGCAACATACTGAAATATACTGCAACATACTGAAATACACTGCTACATACTAAAACATACTGAAATGTACTGCAAGATACTGCAACATACTGAAATACACTGTAACATACTGAAACACACTGCAACATACTGCATTATACTGACATACACTGGAACAAATTGAAATACACTGCAACTAAATGAAATATACTGCAACACACTGAAACATACGGCAAAATACTGAAATATACTGCGACATACCTAAATATACGGTAATATACCGAAATACACTGTAACACATTGAAAAATACTGCAAAATACTGAAATACACTGCAACACACTGAAATACACTGCAAAATACTACAACATGCTCAAATACACTGTAACATATTGATATACACTGCAACACATTGAAATATACTGCAACATACCGAAATATATGGTAAACTACTGAAATATACTGTAACACCTTGAAAAATACTGCAACATACTGAAATACACTGCGACACATTGCAATATACTGTAACATACTGAAATATACTGTAGCACACTGAAATACACTGCAACTCACTGAAATATACTGCAAAACACTGAAATACACTGTAACATATTGAAACATACTGCAACATACTGAAATACACTGTAACATACTGAAATACACTGCAAAATACTACAACATGCTCAAATACACTGTAACATATTGATATACACTGCAACACATTGAAATATACTGCAACATACCGAAATATATGGTAAACTACTGAAATATACTGTAACACATTGAAAAATACTGCAACATACTGCGACACATTGCAATATTTTGCAACATACTGAAATATGCTGTAGCACACTGAAATACACTGCAACTCACTGAAATATACTGCAAAATACTGAAATACACTGTAACATATTGAAACATATTGCAACATACTGAAATACACTGTAACATACTGAAATACACCACAAATTACTAGAACATATTGAAATACACTGCAACACATTGAAATATACTGCAACATACCTAAATATATGGTAATATACTGAAATATACGGTAACACATTGAAAAATACTGCAACATACTGAAATACACTGCAAGATACTGCAACATACTGAAATACGCGGCAAAATACTACAACATACTGAAATACACTGTAACATATTGAAATACACTGCAACACATTGAAATATACTGCAACGTACCGAAATGTGTGGTAAACTACTGAAATATACTGTAACACATTGAAATATACAGCAACATACTGAAATATACTGCGACACATTGTAATATACTGCAACATACTGAAATATGCTGTAGCATACTGAAATGCACTGCAACATACTGAAATACCCTGCTACATACTGAAATACACTGCAACATACTGAAATACGCTGTAACATATTGAAATACACTGCAACACATTGAAAAATACTGCAACATACTGAAATATACTGTAACACACTGAAATATACTACAACATACTGAAATACACTGTAACACACTGAAATATACTGCAACATACTGAAATACACTGTAACATACTGAAATATACTGCAACATACTGAAATACACTGTAACATACTGAAATACACTGCAACATACTACAACATATTGAAATACACTGCAACACATTGAAATATACTGCAACACACCGAAATATATGGTAAACTAATGAAATATACTGTAACACATTGAAAAATACTGCAACATACTGAAATATACTGCGACACATTGCAATATACTGTAACATACTGAAATATGCTGTAGCACACTGAAATACACTGCAACTCACTGAAATATACTGCAACATGCTGAAATACACTGTAACATATTGAAACATACTGCAACATACTGCAACATACTGAAATACACTGTAACAAACTGAAATACACTGCAAAACACAAGAACATATTGAAATACACTGCAACACATTGAAATATACTGCAACATACTGTAACACATTGAAAATAACTGCAACATGCTGAAATATACTGCAAGATACTGCAACATACTGAAATACGCCGCAAAATACTACAACATACTGAAATACACTGTAACATATTGAAATACACTGCAACACATTGAAATATACTGCGACGTCCTGAAATGTATGGTAAACTACTGAAATATACTGTAACACATTGAACAATACTGCAACATACTGAAATATACTGCGACACATTGCAATATACTGTAACATACTGAAATATGCTGTAGCACACTGAAATACACTGCAACTCACTGAATTATACTGCAAAATACTGAAATACACTGTAACATATTGAAACATACTGCAACATACTGAAATACACTGTAACATACTGAAATACACTGCAAATTACTAGAACATATTGAAATACACTGCAACACATTGAAATATACTGCAACATACCTAAATATATGGTAATATACTGAAATATACGGTAACACATTGAAAAATACTGCAAAATACTGAAATACACTGCAAGATACTGCAACATACTGAAATACGCGGCAAAATACTACAACATACAGAAATACACTGTAACATATTGAAATACACTGCAACACATTGAAATATACTGCAACGTACCGAAGTGTATGGTAAACTACTGAAATATACTGTAACACATTGAAATATACAGCAACATACTGAAATATACTGCGACACATTGCAATATACTGCAACATACTGAAATATGCTGTAGCATACTGAAATGCACTGCAACATACTGAAATACCCTGCTACATACTGAAAAACACTGCAACATACTGAAATACGCTGTAACATATTGAAATACACTGCAACACACTGAAATATACTGCAACATACCGAAATATATGGTAAACTACTGAAATACACTTTAACACATTGAGAAATACTGCAACATACTGAAATATACTGTAACACACTGAAATATACTACAACATACTGAAATACACTGTAACACACTGAAATATACTGCAACATACTGAAATACACTGTAACATACTGAAATATACTGCAACATACTGAAATACACTGTAACATACTGAAATACACTGCAACATACTACAACATATTGAAATACACTGCAACAGATTGAAATATACTGAAACATACCTAAATACACGGTAATATACCGAAATATACTGTAACACATTGAAAAATACTGCAAAATACTGAAGTACACTGCAACACACTGAAATATTCTGCAAAAAACTACAACATGCTGAAATACACTGTAACATATTGAAATATACTGCAACATACCGAAATATATGGTAAACTAATGAAATATACTGTAACACATTGAAAAACACTGCAACAAACTGAAATATACTGCGACAGATTGCAATATACTGTAACATACTGAAATATGCTGTAGCACACTGAAATACACTGCAACTCACTGAAATATACTGCAACATACTGAAATACACCGTAACATATTGAAACATACTGCAACGTACTGCAACATACTGAAATATACTGCGACACATTGCAATATACTGCAACATACTGAAATATGCTGTAGCATACTGAAATACACTGCACTATACTGAAATACCCTGCTACATATTGAAATGAACTGCAACACACTGAAATACAATGTAATATACTGAATTACACTGCAACACACTGCAACATACCGAAATACGCTGTAACATATTGCAATACACTGCAACACATTGAAATATACTGTAACTCGCTGAAATATAGTTTAATATACGGAAATGTGTTGTAACATACTGGAAAAAACAGTAACACACTGAAATATACTGCAACATACTGAAATATACTGCAACATACTGAAATACACTGCTACATACTAAAACATACTGAAATGTACTGCAAGATACTGCAACATACTGAAATACACTGTAACATACTGAAACACACTGCAACATACTGCATTATACTGACATACACTGGAACAAATTGAAATACACTGCAACTAAATGAAATATACTGCAACACACTGAAACATACGGCAACATACTGAAATATACTGCGACATACCTAAATATACGGTAATATACCGAAATACACTGTAACACATTGAAAAATACTGCAAAATACTGAAATACACTGCAACACACTGAAATACACTGCAAAATACTACAACATGCTCAAATACACTGTAACATATTGATATACACTGCAACACATTGAAATATACTGCAACATACCGAAATATATGGTAAACTACTGAAATATACTGTAACACCTTGAAAAATACTGCAACATACTGAAATACACTGCGACACATTGCAATATACTGTAACATACTGAAATATACTGTAGCACACTGAAATACACTGCAACTCACTGAAATATACTGCAAAACACTGAAATACACTGTAACATATTGAAACATACTGCAACATACTGAAATACACTGTAACATACTGAAATACACTGCAAAATACTACAACATGCTCAAATACACTGTAACATATTGATATACACTGCAACACATTGAAATATACTGCAACATACCGAAATATATGGTAAACTACTGAAATATACTGTAACACATTGAAAAATACTGCAACATACTGCGACACATTGCAATATTTTGCAACATACTGAAATATGCTGTAGCACACTGAAATACACTGCAACTCAATGAAATATACTGCAAAATACTGAAATACACTGTAACATATTGAAACATATTGCAACATACTGAAATACACTGTAACATACTGAAATACACCACAAATTACTAGAACATATTGAAATACACTGCAACACATTGAAATATACTGCAACATACCTAAATATATGGTAATATACTGAAATATACGGTAACACATTGAAAAATACTGCAACATACTGAAATACACTGCAAGATACTGCAACATACTGAAATACGCGGCAAAATACTACAACATACTGAAATACACTGTAACATATTGAAATACACTGCAACACATTGAAATATACTGCAACGTACCGAAATGTATGGTAAACTACTGAAATATACTGTAACACATTGAAATATACAGCAACATACTGAAATATACTGCGACACATTGTAATATACTGCAACATACTGAAATATGCTGTAGCATACTGAAATGCACTGCAACATACTGAAATACCCTGCTACATACTGAAATACACTGCAACATACTGAAATACGCTGTAACATATTGAAATACACTGCAACACATTGAAAAATACTGCAACATACTGAAATATACTGTAACACACTGAAATATACTACAACATACTGAAATACACTGTAACACACTGAAATATACTGCAACATACTGAAATACACTGTAACATACTGAAATATACTGCAACATACTGAAATACACTGTAACATACTGAAATACACTGCAACATACTACAACATATTGAAATACACTGCAACACATTGAAATATACTGCAACACACCGAAATATATGGTAAACTAATGAAATATACTGTAACACATTGAAAAATATTGCAACATACTGAAATATACTGCGACACATTGCAATATACTGTAACATACTGAAATATGCTGTAGCACACTGAAATACACTGCAACTCACTGAAATATACTGCAACATGCTGAAATACACTGTAACATATTGAAACATACTGCAACATACTGCAACATACTGAAATACACTGTAACAAACTGAAATACACTGCAAAACACAAGAACATATTGAAATACACTGCAACACATTGAAATATACTGCAACATACTGTAACACATTGAAAATAACTGCAACATGCTGAAATATACTGCAAGATACTGCAACATACTGAAATACGCCGCAAAATACTACAACATACTGAAATACACTGTAACATATTGAAATACACTGCAACACATTGAAATATACTGCGACGTCCTGAAATGTATGGTAAACTACTGAAATATACTGTAACACATTGAACAATACTGCAACATACTGAAATATACTGCGACACATTGCAATATACTGTAACACACTGAAATATGTTGTAGCACACTGAAATTTACTGCAACTCACTGAAATATACTGCAACATACTGAAATACACTGCTACATACTGAAATATACTGCAACACATTGAAATATACAGCAACATACTGAAATATACTGCGACACATTGCAGTATACTGCAACATAGTGAAATATGCTGTAGCATACCGAAATGCACTGCAACATACTGAAATACCCTGCTGCATACTGAAATACACTGCACCATACTGAAATACGCTGTAACATATTGAAATACACTGCAACACATTGAAATATACTGCAACATACCGAAATATATGGTAAACTACTGAAATACACTTTAACACATTGAAAAATACTGCAACATACTGAAATACACCGTAACATATTGAAACATACTGCAACGTACTGCAACATACTGAAATATACTGCGACACATTGCAATATACTGCAACATACTGAAATATGCTGTAGCATACTGAAATACACTGCACTATACTGAAATACCCTGCTACATATTGAAATGAACTGCAACACACTGAAATACAATGTAATATACTGAATTACACTGCAACACACTGCAACATACCGAAATACGCTGTAACATATTGCAATACACTGCAACACATTGAAATATACTGTAACTCGCTGAAATATAGTTTAATATACGGAAATGTGTTGTAACATACTGGAAAAAACAGTAACACACTGAAATATACTGCAACATACTGAAATATATTGCAACATACTGAAATACACTGCTACATACTAAAACATACTGAAATGTACTGCAAGATACTGCAACATACTGAAATACACTGTAACATACTGAAACACACTGCAACATACTGCATTATACTGACATACACTGGAACAAATTGAAATACACTGCAACTAAATGAAATATACTGCAACACACTGAAACATACGGCAACATACTGAAATATACTGCGACATACCTAAATATACGGTAATATACCGAAATACACTGTAACACATTTAAAAAATACTGCAAAATACTGAAATACACTGCAACACACTGAAATACACTGCAAAATACTACAACATGCTCAAATACACTGTAACATTTTGATATACACTGCAACACATTGAAATATACTGCAACATACCGAAATATATGGTAAACTACTGAAATATACTGTAACACCTTGAAAAATACTGCAACATACTGAAATACACTGCGACACATTGCAATATACTGTAACATACTGAAATATGCTGTAGCACACTGAAATACACTGCAACTCACTGAAATATACTGCAAAATACTGAAATACACTGTAACATATTGAAACATACTGCAACATACTGAAATACACTGTAACATACTGAAATACACTGCAAAATACTACAACATGCTCAAATACACTGTAACATATTGATATACACTGCAACACATTGAAATATACTGCAACATACCGAAATATATGGTAAACTACTGAAATATACTGTAACACATTGAAAAATACTGCAACATACTGCGACACATTGCAATATTTTGCAACATACTGAAATATGCTGTAGCACACTGAAATACACTGCAACTCACTGAAATATACTGCAAAATACTGAAATACACTGTAACATATTGAAACATATTGCAACATACTGAAATACACTGTAACATACTGAAATACACCACAAATTACTAGAACATATTGAAATACACTGCAACACATTGAAATATACTGCAACATACTGAAATATACTGCGACACATTGTAATATACTGCAACATACTGAAATATGCTGTAGCATACTGAAATGCACTGCAACATACTGAAATACCCTGCTACATACTGAAATACACTGCAACATACTGAAATACGCTGTAACATATTGAAATACACTGCAACACATTGAAAAATACTGCAACATACTGAAATATACTGTAACACACTGAAATATACTACAACATACTGAAATACACTGTAACACACTGAAATATACTGCAACATACTGAAATACACTGTAACATACTGAAATATACTGCAACATACTGAAATACACTGTAACATACTGAAATACACTGCAACATACTACAACATATTGAAATACACTGCAACACATTGAAATATACTGCAACACACCGAAATATATGGTAAACTAATGAAATATACTGTAACACATTGAAAAATACTGCAACATACTGAAATATACTGCGACACATTGCAATATACTGTAACATACTGAAATATGCTGTAGCACACTGAAATACACTGCAACTCACTGAAATATACTGCAACATGCTGAAATACACTGTAACATATTGAAACATACTGCAACATACTGCAACATACTGAAATACACTGTAACAAACTGAAATACACTGCAAAACACAAGAACATATTGAAATACACTGCAACACATTGAAATATACTGCAACATACTGTAACACATTGAAAATAACTGCAACATGCTGAAATATACTGCAAGATACTGCAACATACTGAAATACGCCGCAAAATACTACAACATACTGAAATACACTGTAACATATTGAAATACACTGCAACACATTGAAATATACTGCGACGTCCTGAAATGTATGGTAAACTACTGAAATATACTGTAACACATTGAACAATACTGCAACATACTGAAATATACTGCGACACATTGCAATATACTGTAACATACTGAAATATGCTGTAGCACACTGAAATACACTGCAACTCACTGAATTATACTGCAAAATACTGAAATACACTGTAACATATTGAAACATACTGCAACATACTGAAATACACTGTAACATACTGAAATACACTGCAAATTACTAGAACATATTGAAATACACTGCAACACATTGAAATATACTGCAACATACCTAAATATATGGTAATATACTGAAATATACGGTAACACATTGAAAAATACTGCAACATACTGAAATACACTGCAAGATACTGCAACATACTGAAATACGCGGCAAAATACTACAACATACAGAAATACACTGTAACATATTGAAATACACTGCAACACATTGAAATATACTGCAACATACCGAAATATATGGTAAACTACTGAAATACACTTTAACACATTGAAAAATACTGCAACATACTGAAATATACTGTAACACACTGAAATATACTACAACATACTGAAATACACTGTAACACACTGAAATATACTGCAACATACTGAAATACACTGTAACATACTGAAATATACTGCAACATACTGAAATACACTTTAACATACTGAAATACACTGCAACATACTACAACATATTGAAATACACTGCAACAGATTGAAATATACTGAAACATACCTAAATATACGGTAATATACCGAAAAATACTGTAACATATTGAAACATACTGCAACATACTGAAATACACTGTAACATACTGAAATACACTGCAAATTACTAGAACATATTGAAATACACTGCAACACATTGAAACATACTGCAACATACCTAAATATATGGTAATATACTGAAAAACACTGTAACACAATGAAATATACAGCAACATACTGAAATATACTGCGACACATTGCGATATACTGCAACATACTGAAATATGCTGTAGCATACTGAAATGCACTGCAACATACTGAAATACCCTGCTACATACTGAAATAAACTGCAACATACTGAAATACAATGTAATATACTGAACTACACTGCAACATACTGCAACATACTGGAATATGCTGTAACATATTGAAATACACTGCAACACATTGAAATATACTGCAAGTCGCTGAAATATAGTGTAATATACGGAAATGTACTGTAACATACTGGAGTAAACTGTAACACACTGAAATACACTGCAACACACTGAAATACACTGTAACTCACTGAAATATACTGCAACATACTGCAACATACTGAAATACACTGTAACATACTGAAACACACTGCAACACACTGCATTATACTGACATACACTGGAACAAATTGAAATACACTGCAACTAAATGAAATATACTGCAACACACTGAAACATACGGCAAAATACTGAAATATACTGCGACATACCTAAATATACGGTAATATACCGAAATACACTGTAACACATTGAAAAATACTGCAAAATACTGAAATACACTGCAACACACTGAAATACACTGCAAAATACTACAACATGCTCAAATACACTGTAACATATTGATATACACTGCAACACATTGAAATATACTGCAACATACCGAAATATATGGTAAACTACTGAAATATACTGTAACACCTTGAAAAATACTGCAACATACTGAAATACACTGCGACACATTGCAATATACTGTAACATACTGAAATATACTGTAGCACACTGAAATACACTGCAACTCACTGAAATATACTGCAAAACACTGAAATACACTGTAACATATTGAAACATACTGCAACATACTGAAATACACTGTAACATACTGAAATACACTGCAAAATACAACAACATGCTCAAATACACTGTAACATATTGATATACACTGCAACACATTGAAATATACTGCAACATACCGAAATATATGGTAAACTACTGAAATATACTGTAACACATTGAAAAATACTGCAACATACTGCGACACATTGCAATATTTTGCAACATACTGAAATATGCTGTAGCACACTGAAATACACTGCAACTCACTGAAATATACTGCAAAATACTGAAATACACTGTAACATATTGAAACATATTGCAACATACTGAAATACACTGTAACATACTGAAATACACCACAAATTACTAGAACATATTGAAATACACTGCAACACATTGAAATATACTGCAACATACCTAAATATATGGTAATATACTGAAATATACGGTAACACATTGAAAAATACTGCAACATACTGAAATACACTGCAAGATACTGCAACATACTGAAATACGCGGCAAAATACTACAACATACTGAAATACACTGTAACATATTGAAATACACTGCAACACATTGAAATATACTGCAACGTACCGAAATGTGTGGTAAACTACTGAAATATACTGTAACACATTGAAATATACAGCAACATACTGAAATATACTGCGACACATTGTAATATACTGCAACATACTGAAATATGCTGTAGCATACTGAAATGCACTGCAACATACTGAAATACCCTGCTACATACTGAAATACACTGCAACATACTGAAATACGCTGTAACATATTGAAATACACTGCAACACATTGAAAAATACTGCAACATACTGAAATATACTGTAACACACTGAAATATACTACAACATACTGAAATACACTGTAACACACTGAAATATACTGCAACATACTGAAATACACTGTAACATACTGAAATATACTGCAACATACTGAAATACACTGTAACATACTGAAATACACTGCAACATACTACAACATATTGAAATACACTGCAACACATTGAAATATACTGCAACACACCGAAATATATGGTAAACTAATGAAATATACTGTAACACATTGAAAAATACTGCAACATACTGAAATATACTGCGACACATTGCAATATACTGTAACATACTGAAATATGCTGTAGCACACTGAAATACACTGCAACTCACTGAAATATACTGCAACATGCTGAAATACACTGTAACATATTGAAACATACTGCAACATACTGCAACATACTGAAATACACTGTAACAAACTGAAATACACTGCAAAACACAAGAACATATTGAAATACACTGCAACACATTGAAATATACTGCAACATACTGTAACACATTGAAAATAACTGCAACATGCTGAAATATACTGCAAGATACTGCAACATAATGAAATACGCCGCAAAATACTACAACATACTGAAATACACTGTAACATATTGAAATACACTGCAACACATTGAAATATACTGCGACGTCCTGAAATGTATGGTAAACTACTGAAATATACTGTAACACATTGAACAATACTGCAACATACTGAAATATACTGCGACACATTGCAATATACTGTAACATACTGAAATATGCTGTAGCACACTGAAATACACTGCAACTCACTGAATTATACTGCAAAATACTGAAATACACTGTAACATATTGAAACATACTGCAACATACTGAAATACACTGTAACATACTGAAATACACTGCAAATTACTAGAACATATTGAAATACACTGCAACACATTGAAATATACTGCAACATACCTAAATATATGGTAATATACTGAAATATACGGTAACACATTGAAAAATACTGCAAAATACTGAAATACACTGCAAGATACTGCAACATACTGAAATACGCGGCAAAATACTACAACATACAGAAATACACTGTAACATATTGAAATACACTGCAACACATTGAAATATACTGCAACGTACCGAAGTGTATGGTAAACTACTGAAATATACTGTAACACATTGAAATATACAGCAACATACTGAAATATACTGCGACACATTGCAATATACTGCAACATACTGAAATATGCTGTAGCATACTGAAATGCACTGCAACATACTGAAATACCCTGCTACATACTGAAAAACACTGCAACATACTGAAATACGCTGTAACATATTGAAATACACTGCAACACACTGAAATATACTGCAACATACCGAAATATATGGTAAACTACTGAAATACACTTTAACACATTGAGAAATACTGCAACATACTGAAATATACTGTAACACACTGAAATATACTACAACATACTGAAATACACTGTAACACACTGAAATATACTGCAACATACTGAAATACACTGTAACATACTGAAATATACTGCAACATACTGAAATACACTGTAACATACTGAAATACACTGCAACATACTACAACATATTGAAATACACTGCAACAGATTGAAATATACTGAAACATACCTAAATACACGGTAATATACCGAAATATACTGTAACACATTGAAAAATACTGCAAAATACTGAAGTACACTGCAACACACTGAAATATTCTGCAAAAAACTACAACATGCTGAAATACACTGTAACATATTGAAATATACTGCAACATACCGAAATATATGGTAAACTAATGAAATATACTGTAACACATTGAAAAACACTGCAACAAACTGAAATATACTGCGACAGATTGCAATATACTGTAACATACTGAAATATGCTGTAGCACACTGAAATACACTGCAACTCACTGAAATATACTGCAACATACTGAAATACACCGTAACATATTGAAACATACTGCAACGTACTGCAACATACTGAAATATACTGCGACACATTGCAATATACTGCAACATACTGAAATATGCTGTAGCATACTGAAATACACTGCACTATACTGAAATACCCTGCTACATATTGAAATGAACTGCAACACACTGAAATACAATGTAATATACTGAATTACACTGCAACACACTGCAACATACCGAAATACGCTGTAACATATTGCAATACACTGCAACACATTGAAATATACTGTAACTCGCTGAAATATAGTTTAATATACGGAAATGTGTTGTAACATACTGGAAAAAACAGTAACACACTGAAATATACTGCAACATACTGAAATATACTGCAACATACTGAAATACACTGCTACATACTAAAACATACTGAAATGTACTGCAAGATACTGCAACATACTGAAATACACTGTAACATACTGAAACACACTGCAACATACTGCATTATACTGACATACACTGGAACAAATTGAAATACACTGCAACTAAATGAAATATACTGCAACACACTGAAACATACGGCAACATACTGAAATATACTGCGACATACCTAAATATACGGTAATATACCGAAATACACTGTAACACATTGAAAAATACTGCAAAATACTGAAATACACTGCAACACACTGAAATACACTGCAAAATACTACAACATGCTCAAATACACTGTAACATATTGATATACACTGCAACACATTGAAATATACTGCAACATGCCGAAATATATGGTAAACTACTGAAATATACTGTAACACCTTGAAAAATACTGCAACATACTGAAATACACTGCGACACATTGCAATATACTGTAACATACTGAAATATACTGTAGCACACTGAAATACACTGCAACTCACTGAAATATACTGCAAAACACTGAAATACACTGTAACATATTGAAACATACTGCAACATACTGAAATACACTGTAACATACTGAAATACACTGCAAAATACTACAACATGCTCAAATACACTGTAACATATTGATATACACTGCAACACATTGAAATATACTGCAACATACCGAAATATATGGTAAACTACTGAAATATACTGTAACACATTGAAAAATACTGCAACATACTGCGACACATTGCAATATTTTGCAACATACTGAAATATGCTGTAGCACACTGAAATACACTGCAACTCAATGAAATATACTGCAAAATACTGAAATACACTGTAACATATTGAAACATATTGCAACATACTGAAATACACTGTAACATACTGAAATACACCACAAATTACTAGAACATATTGAAATACACTGCAACACATTGAAATATACTGCAACATACCTAAATATATGGTAATATACTGAAATATACAGTAACACATTGAAAAATACTGCAACATACTGAAATACACTGCAAGATACTGCAACATACTGAAATACGCGGCAAAATACTACAACATACTGAAATACACTGTAACATATTGAAATACACTGCAACACATTGAAATATACTGCAACGTACCGAAATGTATGGTAAACTACTGAAATATACTGTAACACATTGAAATATACAGCAACATACTGAAATATACTGCGACACATTGTAATATACTGCAACATACTGAAATATGCTGTAGCATACTGAAATGCACTGCAACATACTGAAATACCCTGCTACATACTGAAATACACTGCAACATACTGAAATACGCTGTAACATATTGAAATACACTGCAACACATTGAAAAATACTGCAACATACTGAAATATACTGTAACACACTGAAATATACTACAACATACTGAAATACACTGTAACACACTGAAATATACTGCAACATACTGAAATACACTGTAACATACTGAAATATACTGCAACATACTGAAATACACTGTAACATACTGAAATACACTGCAACATACTACAACATATTGAAATACACTGCAACACATTGAAATATACTGCAACACACCGAAATATATGGTAAACTAATGAAATATACTGTAACACATTGAAAAATATTGCAACATACTGAAATATACTGCGACACATTGCAATATACTGTAACATACTGAAATATGCTGTAGCACACTGAAATACACTGCAACTCACTGAAATATACTGCAACATGCTGAAATACACTGTAACATATTGAAACATACTGCAACATACTGCAACATACTGAAATACACTGTAACAAACTGAAATACACTGCAAAACACAAGAACATATTGAAATACACTGCAACACATTGAAATATACTGCAACATACTGTAACACATTGAAAATAACTGCAACATGCTGAAATATACTGCAAGATACTGCAACATACTGAAATACGCCGCAAAATACTACAACATACTGAAATACACTGTAACATATTGAAATACACTGCAACACATTGAAATATACTGCGACGTCCTGAAATGTATGGTAAACTACTGAAATATACTGTAACACATTGAACAATACTGCAACATACTGAAATATACTGCGACACATTGCAATATACTGTAACACACTGAAATATGTTGTAGCACACTGAAATTTACTGCAACTCACTGAAATATACTGCAACATACTGAAATACACTGCTACATACTGAAATATACTGCAACACATTGAAATATACAGCAACATACTGAAATATACTGCGACACATTGCAGTATACTGCAACATAGTGAAATATGCTGTAGCATACCGAAATGCACTGCAACATACTGAAATACCCTGCTGCATACTGAAATACACTGCACCATACTGAAATACGCTGTAACATATTGAAATACACTGCAACACATTGAAATATACTGCAACATACCGAAATATATGGTAAACTACTGAAATACACTTTAACACATTGAAAAATACTGCAACATACTGAAATACACCGTAACATATTGAAACATACTGCAACGTACTGCAACATACTGAAATATACTGCGACACATTGCAATATACTGCAACATACTGAAATATGCTGTAGCATACTGAAATACACTGCACTATACTGAAATACCCTGCTACATATTGAAATGAACTGCAACACACTGAAATACAATGTAATATACTGAATTACACTGCAACACACTGCAACATACCGAAATACGCTGTAACATATTGCAATACACTGCAACACATTGAAATATACTGTAACTCGCTGAAATATAGTTTAATATACGGAAATGTGTTGTAACATACTGGAAAAAACAGTAACACACTGAAATATACTGCAACATACTGAAATATATTGCAACATACTGAAATACACTGCTACATACTAAAACATACTGAAATGTACTGCAAGATACTGCAACATACTGAAATACACTGTAACATACTGAAACACACTGCAACATACTGCATTATACTGACATACACTGGAACAAATTGAAATACACTGCAACTAAATGAAATATACTGCAACACACTGAAACATACGGCAACATACTGAAATATACTGCGACATACCTAAATATACGGTAATATACCGAAATACACTGTAACACATTTAAAAAATACTGCAAAATACTGAAATACACTGCAACACACTGAAATACACTGCAAAATACTACAACATGCTCAAATACACTGTAACATTTTGATATACACTGCAACACATTGAAATATACTGCAACATACCGAAATATATGGTAAACTACTGAAATATACTGTAACACCTTGAAAAATACTGCAACATACTGAAATACACTGCGACACATTGCAATATACTGTAACATACTGAAATATGCTGTAGCACACTGAAATACACTGCAACTCACTGAAATATACTGCAAAATACTGAAATACACTGTAACATATTGAAACATACTGCAACATACTGAAATACACTGTAACATACTGAAATACACTGCAAAATACTACAACATGCTCAAATACACTGTAACATATTGATATACACTGCAACACATTGAAATATACTGCAACATACCGAAATATATGGTAAACTACTGAAATATACTGTAACACATTGAAAAATACTGCAACATACTGCGACACATTGCAATATTTTGCAACATACTGAAATATGCTGTAGCACACTGAAATACACTGCAACTCACTGAAATATACTGCAAAATACTGAAATACACTGTAACATATTGAAACATATTGCAACATACTGAAATACACTGTAACATACTGAAATACACCACAAATTACTAGAACATATTGAAATACACTGCAACACATTGAAATATACTGCAACATACTGAAATATACTGCGACACATTGTAATATACTGCAACATACTGAAATATGCTGTAGCATACTGAAATGCACTGCAACATACTGAAATACCCTGCTACATACTGAAATACACTGCAACATACTGAAATACGCTGTAACATATTGAAATACACTGCAACACATTGAAAAATACTGCAACATACTGAAATATACTGTAACACACTGAAATATACTACAACATACTGAAATACACTGTAACACACTGAAATATACTGCAACATACTGAAATACACTGTAACATACTGAAATATACTGCAACATACTGAAATACACTGTAACATACTGAAATACACTGCAACATACTACAACATATTGAAATACACTGCAACACATTGAAATATACTGCAACACACCGAAATATATGGTAAACTAATGAAATATACTGTAACACATTGAAAAATACTGCAACATACTGAAATATACTGCGACACATTGCAATATACTGTAACATACTGAAATATGCTGTAGCACACTGAAATACACTGCAACTCACTGAAATATACTGCAACATGCTGAAATACACTGTAACATATTGAAACATACTGCAACATACTGCAACATACTGAAATACACTGTAACAAACTGAAATACACTGCAAAACACAAGAACATATTGAAATACACTGCAACACATTGAAATATACTGCAACATACTGTAACACATTGAAAATAACTGCAACATGCTGAAATATACTGCAAGATACTGCAACATACTGAAATACGCCGCAAAATACTACAACATACTGAAATACACTGTAACATATTGAAATACACTGCAACACATTGAAATATACTGCGACGTCCTGAAATGTATGGTAAACTACTGAAATATACTGTAACACATTGAACAATACTGCAACATACTGAAATATACTGCGACACATTGCAATATACTGTAACATACTGAAATATGCTGTAGCACACTGAAATACACTGCAACTCACTGAATTATACTGCAAAATACTGAAATACACTGTAACATATTGAAACATACTGCAACATACTGAAATACACTGTAACATACTGAAATACACTGCAAATTACTAGAACATATTGAAATACACTGCAACACATTGAAATATACTGCAACATACCTAAATATATGGTAATATACTGAAATATACGGTAACACATTGAAAAATACTGCAACATACTGAAATACACTGCAAGATACTGCAACATACTGAAATACGCGGCAAAATACTACAACATACAGAAATACACTGTAACATATTGAAATACACTGCAACACATTGAAATATACTGCAACATACCGAAATATATGGTAAACTACTGAAATACACTTTAACACATTGAAAAATACTGCAACATACTGAAATATACTGTAACACACTGAAATATACTACAACATACTGAAATACACTGTAACACACTGAAATATACTGCAACATACTGAAATACACTGTAACATACTGAAATATACTGCAACATACTGAAATACACTTTAACATACTGAAATACACTGCAACATACTACAACATATTGAAATACACTGCAACAGATTGAAATATACTGAAACATACCTAAATATACGGTAATATACCGAAAAATACTGTAACATATTGAAACATACTGCAACATACTGAAATACACTGTAACATACTGAAATACACTGCAAATTACTAGAACATATTGAAATACACTGCAACACATTGAAACATACTGCAACATACCTAAATATATGGTAATATACTGAAAAACACTGTAACACAATGAAATATACAGCAACATACTGAAATATACTGCGACACATTGCGATATACTGCAACATACTGAAATATGCTGTAGCATACTGAAATGCACTGCAACATACTGAAATACCCTGCTACATACTGAAATAAACTGCAACATACTGAAATACAATGTAATATACTGAACTACACTGCAACATACTGCAACATACTGGAATATGCTGTAACATATTGAAATACACTGCAACACATTGAAATATACTGCAAGTCGCTGAAATATAGTGTAATATACGGAAATGTACTGTAACATACTGGAGTAAACTGTAACACACTGAAATACACTGCAACACACTGAAATACACTGTAACTCACTGAAATATACTGCAACATACTGCAACATACTGAAATACACTGTAACATATTGAAATACACTGCAACACATTGAAATATACTGCTCCATACCGAAATATATGGTAAACTACTGAAATACACTTTAACACATTGAAAAATACTGCAACATACTGAAGTATACTGTAACACACTGAAATATACTACAACATACTGAAATACACTGTAACACACTGAAATATACTGCAACATACTGGAATACACTGTAACATACTGAAATATACTGCAACATACTGAAATATGCTGTAGCATACTGAAATACACTGCACTATACTGAAATACCCTGCTACATATTGAAATGAACTGCAACACACTGAAATACAATGTAATATACTGAATTACACTGCAACACACTGCAACATACCGAAATACGCTGTAACATATTGCAATACACTGCAACACATTGAAATATACTGTAACTCGCTGAAATATAGTTTAATATACGGAAATGTGTTGTAACATACTGGAAAAAACAGTAACACACTGAAATATACTGCAACATACTGAAATATACTGCAACATACTGAAATACACTGCTACATACTAAAACATACTGAAATGTACTGCAAGATACTGCAACATACTGAAATACACTGTAACATACTGAAACACACTGCAACATACTGCATTATACTGACATACACTGGAACAAATTGAAATACACTGCAACTAAATGAAATATACTGCAACACACTGAAACATACGGCAACATACTGAAATATACTGCGACATACCTAAATATACGGTAATATACCGAAATACACTGTAACACATTGAAAAATACTGCAAAATACTGAAATACACTGCAACACACTGAAATACACTGCAAAATACTACAACATGCTCAAATACACTGTAACATATTGATATACACTGCAACACATTGAAATATACTGCAACATACCGAAATATATGGTAAACTACTGAAATATACTGTAACACCTTGAAAAATACTGCAACATACTGAAATACACTGCGACACATTGCAATATACTGTAACATACTGAAATATACTGTAGCACACTGAAATACACTGCAACTCACTGAAATATACTGCAAAACACTGAAATACACTGTAACATATTGAAACATACTGCAACATACTGAAATACACTGTAACATACTGAAATACACTGCAAAATACTACAACATGCTCAAATACACTGTAACATATTGATATACACTGCAACACATTGAAATATACTGCAACATACCGAAATATATGGTAAACTACTGAAATATACTGTAACACATTGAAAAATACTGCAACATACTGCGACACATTGCAATATTTTGCAACATACTGAAATATGCTGTAGCACACTGAAATACACTGCAACTCACTGAAATATACTGCAAAATACTGAAATACACTGTAACATATTGAAACATATTGCAACATACTGAAATACACTGTAACATACTGAAATACACCACAAATTACTAGAACATATTGAAATACACTGCAACACATTGAAATATACTGCAACATACCTAAATATATGGCAATATATTGAAATATACGGTAACACATTGAAAAATACTGCAACATACTGAAATACACTGCAAGATACTGCAACATACTGAAATACGCGGCAAAATACTACAACATACTGAAATACACTGTAACATATTGAAATACACTGCAACACATTGAAATATACTGCAACGTACCGAAATGTGTGGTAAACTACTGAAATATACTGTAACACATTGAAGTATACAGCAACATACTGAAATATACTGCGACACATTGTAATATACTGCAACATACTGAAATATGCTGTAGCATACTGAAATGCACTGCAACATACTGAAATACCCTGCTACATACTGAAATACACTGCAACATACTGAAATACGCTGTAACATATTGAAATACACTGCAACACATTGAAAAATACTGCAACATACTGAAATATACTGTAACACACTGAAATATACTACAACATACTGAAATACACTGTAACACACTGAAATATGCTGCAACATACTGAAATACACTGTAACATACTGAAATATACTGCAACATACTGAAATACACTGCAACATACTACAACATATTGAAATACACTGCAACACATTGAAATATACTGCAACACACCGAAATATATGGTAAACTAATGAAATATACTGTAACACATTGAAAAATACTGCAACATACTGAAATATACTCCGACACATTGCAATATACTGTAACATACTGAAATATGCTGTAGCGCAACTGAAATACACTGCAACTCACTGAAATATACTGCAACATGCTGAAATACACTGTAACATATTGAAACATACTGCAACATACTGCAACATACTGAAATACACTGTAACAAACTGAAATACACTGCAAAACACAAGAACATATTGAAATACACTGCAACACATTGAAATATACTGCAACATACTGTAACACATTGAAAATAACTGCAACATGCTGAAATATACTGCAAGATACTGCAACATACTGAAATAGGCCGCAAAATACTACAACATACTGAAATACACTGTAACATATTGAAATACACTGCAACACATTGAAATATACTGCGACGTCCTGAAATGTATGGTAAACTACTGAAATATACTGTAACACATTGAACAATACTGCAACATACTGAAATATACTGCGACACATTGCAATATACTGTAACATACTGAAATATGCTGTAGCACACTGAAATACACTGCAACTCACTGAATTATACTGCAAAATACTGAAATACACTGTAACATATTGAAACATACTGCAACATACTGAAATACACTGTAACATACTGAAATACACTGCAAATTACTAGAACATATTGAAATACACTGCAACACATTGAAATATACTGCAACATACCTAAATATATGGTAATATACTGAAATATACGGTAACACATTGAAAAATACTGCAACATACTGAAATACACTGCAAGATACTGCAACATACTGAAATACGCGGCAAAATACTACAACATACAGAAATACACTGTAACATATTGAAATACACTGCAACACATTGAAATATACTGCAACGTACCGAAGTGTATGGTAAACTACTGAAATATACTGTAACACATTGAAATATACAGCAACATACTGAAATATACTGCGACACATTGCAATATACTGCAACATACTGAAATATGCTGTAGCATACTGAAATGCACTGCAATATACTGAAATACCCTGCTACATACTGAAATACACTGCAACATACTGAAATACGCTGTAACATATTGAAATACACTGCAACACACTAAAATATACTGCAACATACCGAAATATATGGTAAACTACTGAAATACACTTTAACACATTGAGAAATACTGCAACATACTGAAATATACTGTAACACACTGAAATATACTACAACATACTGAAATACACTGTAACACACTGAAATATACTGCAACATACTGAAATACACTGTAACATACTGAAATATACTGCAACATACTGAAATACACTGTAACATACTGAAATACACTGCAACATACTACAACATATTGAAATACACTGCAACAGATTGAAATATACTGAAACATACCTAAATACACGGTAATATACCGAAATATACTGTAACACATTGAAAAATACTGCAAAATACTGAAGTACACTGCAACACACTGAAATATTCTGCAAAAAACTACAACATGCTGAAATACACTGTAACATATTGAAATATACTGCAACATACCGAAATATATGGTAAACTAATGAAATATACTGTAACACATTGAAAAACACTGCAACAAACTGAAATATACTGCGACAGATTGCAATATACTGTAACATACTGAAATATGCTGTAGCACACTGAAATACACTGCAACTCACTGAAATATACTGCAACATACTGAAATACACCGTAACATATTGAAACATACTGCAACGTACTGCAACATACTGAAATATACTGCGACACATTGCAATATACTGCAACATACTGAAATATGCTGTAGCATACTGAAATACACTGCACTATACTGAAATACCCTGCTACATATTGAAATGAACTGCAACACACTGAAATACAATGTAATATACTGAATTACACTGCAACACACTGCAACATACCGAAATACGCTGTAACATATTGCAATACACTGCAACACATTGAAATATACTGTAACTCGCTGAAATATAGTTTAATATACGGAAATGTGTTGTAACATACTGGAAAAAACAGTAACACACTGAAATATACTGCAACATACTGAAATATACTGCAACATACTGAAATACACTGCTACATACTAAAACATACTGAAATGTACTGCAAGATACTGCAACATACTGAAATACACTGTAACATACTGAAACACACTGCAACACACTGCATTATACTGACAGACACTGGAACAAATTGAAATACACTGCAACTAAATGAAATATACTGCAACACACTGAAACATACGGCAACATACTGAAATATACTGCGACATACCTAAATATACGGTAATATACCGAAATACACTGTAACACATTGAAAAATACTGCAAAATACTGAAATACACTGCAACACACTGAAATACACTGCAAAATACTACAACATGCTCAAATACACTGTAACATATTGATATACACTGCAACACATTGAAATATACTGCAACATACCGAAATATATGGTAAACTACTGAAATATACTGTAACACCTTGAAAAATACTGCAACATACTGAAATACACTGCGACACATTGCAATATACTGTAACATACTGAAATATACTGTAGCACACTGAAATACACTGCAACTCACTGAAATATACTGCAAAACACTGAAATACACTGTAACATATTGAAACATACTGCAACATACTGAAATACACTGTAACATACTGAAATACACTGCAAAATACTACAACATGCTCAAATACACTGTAACATATTGATATACACTGCAACACATTGAAATATACTGCAACATACCGAAATATATGGTAAACTACTGAAATATACTGTAACACATTGAAAAATACTGCAACATACTGCGACACATTGCAATATTTTGCAACATACTGAAATATGCTGTAGCACACTGAAATACACTGCAACTCAATGAAATATACTGCAAAATACTGAAATACACTGTAACATATTGAAACATATTGCAACATACTGAAATACACTGTAACATACTGAAATACACCACAAATTACTAGAACATATTGAAATACACTGCAACACATTGAAATATACTGCAACATACCTAAATATATGGTAATATACTGAAATATACGGTAACACATTGAAAAATACTGCAACATACTGAAATACACTGCAAGATACTGCAACATACTGAAATACGCGGCAAAATACTACAACATACTGAAATACACTGTAACATATTGAAATACACTGCAACACATTGAAATATACTGCAACGTACCGAAATGTATGGTAAACTACTGAAATATACTGTAACACATTGAAATATACAGCAACATACTGAAATATACTGCGACACATTGTAATATACTGCAACATACTGAAATATGCTGTAGCATACTGAAATGCACTGCAACATACTGAAATACCCTGCTACATACTGAAATACACTGCAACATACTGAAATACGCTGTAACATATTGAAATACACTGCAACACATTGAAAAATACTGCAACATACTGAAATATACTGTAACACACTGAAATATACTACAACATACTGAAATACACTGTAACACACTGAAATATACTGCAACATACTGAAATACACTGTAACATACTGAAATATACTGCAACATACTGAAATACACTGTAACATACTGAAATACACTGCAACATACTACAACATATTGAAATACACTGCAACACATTGAAATATACTGCAACACACCGAAATATATGGTAAACTAATGAAATATACTGTAACACATTGAAAAATATTGCAACATACTGAAATATACTGCGACACATTGCAATATACTGTAACATACTGAAATATGCTGTAGCACACTGAAATACACTGCAACTCACTGAAATATACTGCAACATGCTGAAATACACTGTAACATATTGAAACATACTGCAACATACTGCAACATACTGAAATACACTGTAACAAACTGAAATACACTGCAAAACACAAGAACATATTGAAATACACTGCAACACATTGAAATATACTGCAACATACTGTAACACATTGAAAATAACTGCAACATGCTGAAATATACTGCAAGATACTGCAACATACTGAAATACGCTGCAAAATACTACAACATACTGAAATACACTGTAACATATTGAAATACACTGCAACACATTGAAATATACTGCGACGTCCTGAAATGTATGGTAAACTACTGAAATATACTGTAACACATTGAACAATACTGCAACATACTGAAATATACTGCGACACATTGCAATATACTGTAACACACTGAAATATGTTGTAGCACACTGAAATTTACTGCAACTCACTGAAATATACTGCAACATACTGAAATACACTGCTACATACTGAAATATACTGCAACACATTGAAATATACAGCAACATACTGAAATATACTGCGACACATTGCAATATACTGCAACATACTGAAATATGCTGTAGCATACCGAAATGCACTGCAACATACTGAAATACCCTGCTGCATACTGAAATACACTGCACCATACTGAAATACGCTGTAACATATTGAAATACACTGCAACACATTGAAATATACAGCAACATACCGAAATATATGGTAAACTACTGAAATACACTTTAACACATTGAAAAATACTGCAACATACTGAAATACACCGTAACATATTGAAACATACTGCAACGTACTGCAACATACTGAAATATACTGCGACACATTGCAATATACTGCAACATACTGAAATATGCTGTAGCATACTGAAATACACTGCACTATACTGAAATACCCTGCTACATATTGAAATGAACTGCAACACACTGAAATACAATGTAATATACTGAATTACACTGCAACACACTGCAACATACCGAAATACGCTGTAACATATTGCAATACACTGCAACACATTGAAATATACTGTAACTCGCTGAAATATAGTTTAATATACGGAAATGTGTTGTAACATACTGGAAAAAACAGTAACACACTGAAATATACTGCAACATATTGAAATATATTGCAACATACTGAAATACACTGCTACATACTAAAACATACTGAAATGTACTGCAAGATACTGCAACATACTGAAATACACTGTAACATACCGAAACACACTGCAACATACTGCATTATACTGACATACACTGGAACAAATTGAAATACACTGCAACTAAATGAAATATACTGCAACACACTGAAACATACGGCAACATACTGAAATATACTGCGACATACCTAAATATACGGTAATATACCGAAATACACTGTAACACATTTAAAAAATACTGCAAAATACTGAAATACACTGCAACACACTGAAATACACTGCAAAATACTACAACATGCTCAAATACACTGTAACATATTGATATACACTGCAACACATTGAAATATACTGCAACATACCGAAATATATGGTAAACTACTGAAATATACTGTAACACCTTGAAAAATACTGCAACATACTGAAATACACTGCGACACATTGCAATATACTGTAACATACTGAAATATGCTGTAGCACACTGAAATACACTGCAACTCACTGAAATATACTGCAAAATACTGAAATACACTGTAACATATTGAAACATACTGCAACATACTGAAATACACTGTAACATACTGAAATACACTGCAAAATACTACAACATGCTCAAATACACTGTAACATATTGATCAGTGAGTTGCAGTAAATTTCAGTGTGCTACAACATATTTCAGTGTGTTACAGTATATTGCAATGTGTCGCAGTATATTTCAGTATGTTGCAGTATTGTTCAATGTGTTACAGTATATTTCAGTAGTTTACCATACATTTCAGGACGTCGCAGTATATTTCAATGTGTTGCAGTGTATTTCAATATGTTACAGTGTATTTCAGTATGTTGTAGTATTTTGCGGCGTATTTCAGTATGTTGCAGTATCTTGCAGTATATTTCAGCATGTTGCAGTTATTTTCAATGTGTTACAGTATGTTGCAGTATATTTCAATGTGTTGCAGTGTATTTCAATATGTTCTAGTGTTTTGCAGTGTATTTCAGTTTGTTACAGTGTATTTCAGTATGTTGCAGTATGTTGCAGTATGTTTCAATATGTTACAGTGTATTTCAGCATGTTGCAGTATATTTCAGTGAGTTGCAGTGTATTTCAGTGTGTTACAGCATATTTCAGTATGTTACAGTATATTGCAATGTGTCGCAGTATATTTCAGTATGTTGCAGTATTTTTCAATGTGTTACAGTATATTTCATTAGTTTACCATATATTTCGGTGTGTTGCAGTATATTTCAATGTGTTGCAGTGTATTTCAATATGTTGTAGTATGTTGCAGTGTATTTCAGTATGTTACAGTGTATTTCAGTATGTTGCAGTATATTTCAGTATGTTACAGTGTATTTCAGTATGTTGCAGTATATTTCAGTGTGTTACAGTGTATTTCAGTATGTTGTAGTATATTTCAGTGTGTTACAGTATATTTCAGTATGTTGCAGTATTTTTCAATGTGTTGCAGTGTATTTCAATATGTTACAGCGTATTTCAGTATGTTGCAGTGTATTTCAGTATGTAGCAGGGTATTTCAGTATGTTGCAGTGCATTTCAGTATGCTACAGCATATTTCAGTATGTTGCAGTATATTGCAATGTGTCGCAGTATATTTCAGTATGTTGCTGTATATTTCAATGTGTTACAGTATATTTCAGTAGTTTACCATACATTTCGGTACGTTGCAGTATATTTCAATGTGTTGCAGTGTGTTTCAATATGTTACAGTGTATTTCAGTATGTTGTAGTATTTTGCCGCGTATTTCAGTATGTTGCAGTATCTTGCAGTGTATTTCAGTATGTTGCAGTATTTTTCAATGTGTTACCGTATATTTCAGTATATTACCATATATTTAGGTATGTTGCAGTATATTTCAATGTGTTGCAGTGTATTTCAATATGTTCTAGTAATTTGTGGTGTATTTCAGTATGTTGCAGTGTATTTCAGTATGTTGCAATATGTTTCAATATGTTACAGTGTATTTCAGTATTTTGCAGTATATTTCAGTGAGTTGCAGTGTATTTCAGTATGTTGCAGTATTTTTCAAGGTGTTACAGTATATTTCAGTAGTTTACCATATATTTTGGTATGTTGCAGTATATTTCAATGTGTTGCAGTGTATATCAATATGTTACAGTGTATTTGAGCATGTTGTAGTATTTTGCAGTGTATTTCAGTGTGTTGCAGTGTATTTCAGTATTTTGCAGTATTTTTCAATGTGTTACAGTGTATTTCGGTATATTACCGTATATTTAGGTATGTCGCAGTATATTTCAGTATGTTGCCGTATGTTTCAGTGTGTTGCAGTATATTTCATTTAGTTGCAGTGTATTTCAATTTGTTCCAGTGTATGTCAGTACAATGCAGTATGTTGCAGTGTGTTTCAGTATGTTACAGTGTATTTCAGTATGTTGCAGTATCTTGCAGTACATTTCAGTATGTTTTAGTATGTAGCAGTGTATTTGAGTATGTTGCAGTATATTTCAGTATGTTGCAGTATATTTCAGTGTGTTACTGTTTTTTCCAGTATGTTACAACACATTTCCGTATATTAAACTATATTTCAGCGAGTTACAGTATATTTCAATGTGTTGCAGTGTATTGCAATATGTTACAGCGTATTTCGGTATGTTGCAGTGTGTTGCAGTGTAATTCAGTATATTACATTGTAATTCAGTGTGTTGCAGTTCATTTCAATATGTAGCAGGGTATTTCAGTATAGTGCAGTGTATTTCAGTATGCTACAGCATATTTCAGTATGTTGCAGTATATTGCAATGTGTCGCAGTATATTTCAGTATGTTGCAGTACGTTGCAGTATGTTTCAATATGTTACGGTGTATTTCAGTATGTTGCAGTATATTTCAGTGAGTTGCAGTGTATTTCAGTGTGCTACAGCATATTTCAGTATGTTACAGTATATTGCAATCTGTCGCAGTATATTTCAGTTTGTTGCAGTGTTTTTCAATGTGTTACAGTATATTTCATTAGTTTACCATATATTTCGGTATGTTGCAGTATATTTCAATGTGTTGCAGTGTATTTCAGCATGTTGTAGTTTTTTGCAGTGTATTTCAGTATGTTACAGTGTATTTCAGTATGTTGCAGTATATTTCAGTATGTTACAGTGTATTTCAGTATGTTGCAGTATGTTTCAGTGTGTTACAGTGTATTTCAGTATGTTGTAGTATATTTCAGTGTGTTACAGTATACTTCAGTATGTTGCAGTATTTTTCAATGTGTTAAAGTGTATTTCAGTAGTTTACCATATATTTCGGTATGTAGCAGTATATTTCAATGTGTTGCAGTGTATTTCAGTATGTTACAGTGTATTTCAGTATGTTGCAGTATGTTGCAGTATATTTCAGTGAGTTACAGTGTATTTCAGTATGTTGCAGTGTATTTCAGTGTGTTACAGTTTACTCCAGTATGTTACAGTACATTTCCGTATATTACACTATATTTCAGCGACTTGCAGTATATTTCAATGTGTTGCAGTGTATTTCAATATGTTACAGCATATTCCAGTATGTTGCAGTATGTTGCAGTGTAATTCAGTATATTACATTGTATTTCAGTATGTTGCAGTTTATTTCAGTATGTAGCAGGGTATTTCAGTATGTTGCAGTGCATTTCAGTATGCTACAGCATATTTCAGTATGTTGCAGTATATCGCAATGTGTCGCAGTATATTTCGGTACGTTGCAGTATATTTCAATGTGTTGCAGTGTATTTCAATATGTTACAGTGTATTTCAGTATGTTGTAGTATTTTGCCGCGTATTTCAGTATGTTGCAGTATCTTGCAGTGTATTTCAGTATGTTGCAGTATTTTTCAATGTGTTACCGTATATTTCAGTATATTACCATATATTTAGGTATGTTGCAGTATATTTCAATGTGTTGCAGTGTATTTCAATATGTTCTAGTAATTTGTGGTGTATTTCAGTATGTTACAGTGTATTTCAGTATGTTGCAATATGTTTCAATATGTTACAGTGTATTTCAGTATTTTGCAGTATATTTCAGTGAGTTGCAGTGTATTTCAGTGTGCTACAGCATATTTCAGTATGTTGCAAAATATTGCAATGTGTCGCAGTATGTTGCAGTATTTTTCAATGTGTTACAGTATATTTCAGTAGTTTACCATATATTTCGGTATGTTGCAGTATATTTCAATGTGTTGCAGTGTATATCAATATGTTACAGTGTATTTGAGCATGTTGTAGTATTTTGCAGTGTATTTCAGTATGTTACAGTGTATTTCAGTATGTTGCAGTATGTTTCAATATGTTACAGTGTATTTCAGTGTTTTGCAGTATATTTCAGTGAGTTGCAGTGTATTTCAGTGTGCTACAGTATATTTCAGTATGTTACAGTATATTGCAATGTGTCGCAGTGTATTTCAGTATGTTGCAGTATTTTTCAAGGTGTTACAGTATATTTCAGTAGTTTACCATATATTTCGGTATGTTGCAGTATATTTCAATGTGTTGCAGTGTATATCAATATGTTACAGTGTATTTGAGCATGTTGTAGTATTTTGCAGTGTATTTCAGTGTGTTGCAGTGTATTTCAGTATTTTGCAGTATTTTTCAATGTGTTACAGTGTATTTCGGTATATTACCGTATATTTAGGTATGTCGCAGTATATTTCAGTATTTTGCCGTATGTTTCAGTGTGTTGCAGTATATTTCATTTAGTTGCAGTGTATTTCAATTTGTTCCAGTGTATGTCAGTATAATGCAGTATGTTGCAGTGTGTTTCAGTATGTTACAGTGTATTTCAGTATGTTGCAGTATCTTGCAGTACATTTCAGTATGTTTTAGTATGTAGCAGTGTATTTCAGTATGTTGCAGTATATTTCAGTATGTTGCAGTATATTTCAGTGTGTTACTGTTTTTTCCAGTATGTTACAACACATTTCCGTATATTAAACTATATTTCAGCGAGTTACAGTATATTTCAATGTGTTGCAGTGTATTGCAATATGTTACAGCGTATTTCGGTATGTTGCAGTGTGTTGCAGTGTAATTCAGTATATTACATTGTATTTCAGTGTGTTGCAGTTCATTTCAATATGTAGCAGGGTATTTCAGTATAGTGCAGTGTATTTCAGTATGCTACAGCATATTTCAGTATGTTGCAGTATATTGCAATGTGTCGCAGTATATTTCAGTATGTTGCAGTACGTTGCAGTATGTTTCAATATGTTACGGTGTACTTCAGTATGTTGCAGTATATTTCAGTGAGTTGCAGTGTATTTCAGTGTGCTACAGCATATTTCAGTATGTTACAGTATATTGCAATCTGTCGCAGTATATTTCAGTTTGTTGCAGTGTTTTTCAATGTGTTACAGTATATTTCATTAGTTTACCATATATTTCGGTATGTTGCAGTATATTTCAATATGTTACAGTGTATTTCAGCATGTTGTAGTTTTTTGCAGAATATTTCAGTGTGTTGCAGTGTACTTCAGTATTTTGCAGTATTTTTCAATGTGTTACAGTATATTTCGGTATATTACCGTATATTTAGGTATGTTTCAGTATATTTCAATCTGTTGCAGTGTATTTCAATATGTTGTAGTATGTTGCAGTGTATTTCAGTATGTTACAGTGTATTTCAGTATGTTGCAGTATATTTCAGTATGTTACAGTGTATTTCAGTATGTTGCAGTATATTTCAGTGTGTTACAGTGTATTTCAGTATGTTGTAGTATTTTGCCGCGTATTTCAGTATGTTGCAGTGTATTTCAGTATGTTGCAATATGTTTCAATATGTTACAGTGTATTTCAGTATTTTGCAGTATATTTCAGTGAGTTGCAGTGTATTTCAGTATGTTGCAGTATTTTTCAAGGTGTTACAGTATATTTCAGTAGTTTACCATATATTTTGGTATGTTGCAGTATATTTCAATGTGTTGCAGTGTATATCAATATGTTACAGTGTATTTGAGCATGTTGTAGTATTTTGCAGTGTATTTCAGTGTGTTGCAGTGTATTTCAGTATTTTGCAGTATTTTTCAATGTGTTACAGTGTATTTCGGTATATTACCGTATATTTAGGTATGTCGCAGTATATTTCAGTATGTTGCCGTATGTTTCAGTGTGTTGCAGTATATTTCATTTAGTTGCAGTGTATTTCAATTTGTTCCAGTGTATGTCAGTACAATGCAGTATGTTGCAGTGTGTTTCAGTATGTTACAGTGTATTTCAGTATGTTGCAGTATCTTGCAGTACATTTCAGTATGTTTTAGTATGTAGCAGTGTATTTCAGTATGTTGCAGTATATTTCAGTATGTTGCAGTATATTTCAGTGTGTTACTGTTTTTTCCAGTATGTTACAACACATTTCCGTATATTAAACTATATTTCAGCGAGTTACAGTATATTTCAATGTGTTGCAGTGTATTGCAATATGTTACAGCGTATTTCGGTATGTTGCAGTGTGTTGCAGTGTAATTCAGTATATTACATTGTAATTCAGTGTGTTGCAGTTCATTTCAATATGTAGCAGGGTATTTCAGTATAGTGCAGTGTATTTCAGTATGCTACAGCATATTTCAGTATGTTGCAGTATATTGCAATGTGTCGCAGTATATTTCAGTATGTTGCAGTACGTTGCAGTATGTTTCAATATGTTACGGTGTATTTCAGTATGTTGCAGTATATTTCAGTGAGTTGCAGTGTATTTCAGTGTGCTACAGCATATTTCAGTATGTTACAGTATATTGCAATCTGTCGCAGTATATTTCAGTTTGTTGCAGTGTTTTTCAATGTGTTACAGTATATTTCATTAGTTTACCATATATTTCGGTATGTTGCAGTATATTTCAATGTGTTGCAGTGTATTTCAGCATGTTGTAGTTTTTTGCAGTGTATTTCAGTATGTTACAGTGTATTTCAGTATGTTGCAGTATATTTCAGTATGTTACAGTGTATTTCAGTATGTTGCAGTATGTTTCAGTGTGTTACAGTGTATTTCAGTATGTTGTAGTATATTTCAGTGTGTTACAGTATACTTCAGTATGTTGCAGTATTTTTCAATGTGTTAAAGTGTATTTCAGTAGTTTACCATATATTTCGGTATGTAGCAGTATATTTCAATGTGTTGCAGTGTATTTCAGTATGTTACAGTGTATTTCAGTATGTTGCAGTATGTTGCAGTATATTTCAGTGAGTTACAGTGTATTTCAGTATGTTGCAGTGTATTTCAGTGTGTTACAGTTTACTCCAGTATGTTACAGTACATTTCCGTATATTACACTATATTTCAGCGACTTGCAGTATATTTCAATGTGTTGCAGTGTATTTCAATATGTTACAGCATATTCCAGTATGTTGCAGTATGTTGCAGTGTAATTCAGTATATTACATTGTATTTCAGTATGTTGCAGTTTATTTCAGTATGTAGCAGGGTATTTCAGTATGTTGCAGTGCATTTCAGTATGCTACAGCATATTTCAGTATGTTGCAGTATATCGCAATGTGTCGCAGTATATTTCGGTACGTTGCAGTATATTTCAATGTGTTGCAGTGTATTTCAATATGTTACAGTGTATTTCAGTATGTTGTAGTATTTTGCCGCGTATTTCAGTATGTTGCAGTATCTTGCAGTGTATTTCAGTATGTTGCAGTATTTTTCAATGTGTTACCGTATATTTCAGTATATTACCATATATTTAGGTATGTTGCAGTATATTTCAATGTGTTGCAGTGTATTTCAATATGTTCTAGTAATTTGTGGTGTATTTCAGTATGTTACAGTGTATTTCAGTATGTTGCAATATGTTTCAATATGTTACAGTGTATTTCAGTATTTTGCAGTATATTTCAGTGAGTTGCAGTGTATTTCAGTGTGCTACAGCATATTTCAGTATGTTGCAAAATATTGCAATGTGTCGCAGTATGTTGCAGTATTTTTCAATGTGTTACAGTATATTTCAGTAGTTTACCATATATTTCGGTATGTTGCAGTATATTTCAATGTGTTGCAGTGTATATCAATATGTTACAGTGTATTTGAGCATGTTGTAGTATTTTGCAGTGTATTTCAGTATGTTACAGTGTATTTCAGTATGTTGCAGTATGTTTCAATATGTTACAGTGTATTTCAGTGTTTTGCTGTATATTTCAGTGAGTTGCAGTGTATTTCAGTGTGCTACAGTATATTTCAGTATGTTACAGTATATTGCAATGTGTCGCAGTGTATTTCAGTATGTTGCAGTATTTTTCAAGGTGTTACAGTATATTTCAGTAGTTTACCATATATTTCGGTATGTTGCAGTATATTTCAATGTGTTGCAGTGTATATCAATATGTTACAGTGTATTTGAGCATGTTGTAGTATTTTGCAGTGTATTTCAGTGTGTTGCAGTGTATTTCAGTATTTTGCAGTATTTTTCAATGTGTTACAGTGTATTTCGGTATATTACCGTATATTTAGGTATGTCGCAGTATATTTCAGTATTTTGCCGTATGTTTCAGTGTGTTGCAGTATATTTCATTTAGTTGCAGTGTATTTCAATTTGTTCCAGTGTATGTCAGTATAATGCAGTATGTTGCAGTGTGTTTCAGTATGTTACAGTGTATTTCAGTATGTTGCAGTATCTTGCAGTACATTTCAGTATGTTTTAGTATGTAGCAGTGTATTTCAGTATGTTGCAGTATATTTCAGTATGTTGCAGTATATTTCAGTGTGTTACTGTTTTTTCCAGTATGTTACAACACATTTCCGTATATTAAACTATATTTCAGCGAGTTACAGTATATTTCAATGTGTTGCAGTGTATTGCAATATGTTACAGCGTATTTCGGTATGTTGCAGTGTGTTGCAGTGTAATTCAGTATATTACATTGTATTTCAGTGTGTTGCAGTTCATTTCAATATGTAGCAGGGTATTTCAGTATAGTGCAGTGTATTTCAGTATGCTACAGCATATTTCAGTATGTTGCAGTATATTGCAATGTGTCGCAGTATATTTCAGTATGTTGCAGTACGTTGCAGTATGTTTCAATATGTTACGGTGTACTTCAGTATGTTGCAGTATATTTCAGTGAGTTGCAGTGTATTTCAGTGTGCTACAGCATATTTCAGTATGTTACAGTATATTGCAATCTGTCGCAGTATATTTCAGTTTGTTGCAGTGTTTTTCAATGTGTTACAGTATATTTCATTAGTTTACCATATATTTCGGTATGTTGCAGTATATTTCAATATGTTACAGTGTATTTCAGCATGTTGTAGTTTTTTGCAGAATATTTCAGTGTGTTGCAGTGTACTTCAGTATTTTGCAGTATTTTTCAATGTGTTACAGTATATTTCGGTATATTACCGTATATTTAGGTATGTTTCAGTATATTTCAATCTGTTGCAGTGTATTTCAATATGTTGTAGTATGTTGCAGTGTATTTCAGTATGTTACAGTGTATTTCAGTATGTTGCAGTATATTTCAGTATGTTACAGTGTATTTCAGTATGTTGCAGTATATTTCAGTGTGTTACAGTGTATTTCAGTATGTTGTAGTATATTTCAGTGTGTTACAGTATATTTCAGTATGTTGCAGTATTTCTCAATGTGTTAAAGTGTATTTCAGTAGTTTACCATATATTTCGGTATGTTGCAGTATATTTCAGTGTGTTGCAGTGTATTTCAATATGTTACAGCGTATTTCAGTATGTTGCAGTGTATTTCAGTATGTAGCAGGGTATTTCAGTATGTTGCAGTGCATTTCAGTATGCTACAGCATATTTCAGTATGTTGCAGTATATTGCAATGTGTCGCAGTATATTTCAGTATGTTGCTGTATATTTCAATGTGTTACAGTATATTTCAGTAGTTTACCATACACTTCGGTACGTTGCAGTATATTTCAATGTGTTGCAGTGTATTTCAATATGTTACAGTGTATTTCAGTATGTTGTAGTATTTTGCCGCGTATTTCAGTATGTTGCAGTATCTTGCAGTGTATTTCAGTATGTTGCAGTATTTTTCAATGTGTTACCGTATATTTCAGTATATTACCATATATTTAGGTATGTTGCAGTATATTTCAATGTGTTGCAGTGTATTTCAATATGTTCTAGTAATTTGCAGTGTATTTCAGTATGTTACAGTGTATTTCAGTATGTTGCAGTATGTTTCAATATGTTACAGTGTATTTCAGTATTTTGCAGTATAATTCAGTGAGTTGCAGTGTATTTCAGTGTGCTACAGCATATTTCAGTATGTTACAGTATATTGCAATGTGTCGCAGTATATTTCAGTATGTTGCAGTATTTTTCAATGTGTTACAGTATATTTCATTAGTTTACCATATATTTCGGTGTGTTGCAGTATATTTCAATGTGCTGCAGTGTTCGGCAAGTAGAGGCCTGACACCCGCTGCGGGCGGACCCTTTCAGGAGTACTCGTGCCGAGGTCGGCGCGGCGAGCCGCCACCGAAACGCCACATTGCACTGCGACCGGGGGCCGCGGGCTTCGGCGCTGGGCTTCTCCCCTTTCACTCGCCGTTACTCGGGGAATCCTAGTTAGTTTCTTTTCCTCCGCTTACTGATATGCTTAAGTTCAGCGGGTAGTCGCGTCCGATCTGAGGTCGTTCTGACACGCGCGCGCCAAGCGCGCGCGCGAGAGACGGCTCCTCCCCTGCCGCGTCCAGCGGCGGCACGTGCGTGCGCGTGCCTCGGCCGGCCAACCTGTCGGTGCGCGCGTGCATCCGTGGCGCGTCATCGGCTCCGGGGCGCCCCGCGACGCGGGCGCCTCGCGGAACCTAATACGCCCGGCGGCGACAGGCTGACCCCCAGCTACGGCCATTGGCGGGGGGGCTGCTCGGGCCGAGCGCGTCGCGCGCGCTCGGCCGGCTGCACTTGGGGACGCGGCGGCGCGTCGACCGCCGAGTGGCGGACGAGCGCCCCGTCGACCCAGGGCGCGAGGTCGCGCGCGCGCCTCCTCGCGGAGGCGGCGGCGGCCACGCGGTTGTCAGCGAATGACGACCCTCAGACGGGCGCGGCCCCGGGATGACCCGGGGCCACAATGTGCGTTCAAGATGCCGATGATCGATGTGTCCTGCAGTTCACATTGCATAACGCAGCTGGCTGCGCTCTTCATCGACGTGCGAGCCGAGTGATCCACCGCTCAGAGTTGTCCCTTGCACAGTCGGGGCTGTGCCTTTGAGGTTTGCGTCGACCCGCGCGCTCGCCCTGGCAGGGGCGGCGGTGCGGGCCCTCGCTCGGTCCTGGCTTCGGTCTGCGGTACAAGTGCGTGACCTGGGGCGGCTCGCCCGCACCGGGACGGCGCGCGCGCGCCAGTGGCGCGCGCGCATCCGAACGATGCCGTCGGCGAGCTCTTTGAGCGGTAACCGGCGCCGATCGGCGCCGGCTTTACGGTCCGACGGGCCCGCCTGCCGGCGGTACCCGACGAGTCGTACGCACCCCGCGCGCGCGGCCAGTGGCTAACTGGCCGCCCGGTGCAACGGTCACGGGCCGGCGGCTCGACTCCGGCCGTCCTCTCCGCGGAAGAGGTCGGCGGGCGAACCGTCGCGGCCCGGGCGCTCGCCCACTGGTAGGGGCGGCGGTTTAGGGGCCGGCGGCTCGACTCCGGCCGTTCCTCCGCGGGGGAGGTCGGCGGGCGAACCGTCGCGGCCCGGGCGCTCGCCCACTGGTAGGGGCGGCGGTTTAGGGGCCGGCGGCTCGACTCCGGCCGTTCCTCCGCGGGGGAGGTCGGCGGGCGAACCGTCGCGGCCCGGGCGCTCGCCCACTGGTAGGGGCGGCGGTTCAGGGGCCGGCGGCTCGACTCCGGCCGTTCCTCCGCGGGGGAGGTCGGCGGGCGAACCGTCGCGGCCCGGGCGCTCGCCCACTGGTAGGGGCGGCGGTTTAGGGGCCGGCGGCTCGACTCCGGCCGTTACTCCGCGGGGGAGGTCGGCGGGCGAACCGTCGCGGCCCGGGCGCTCGCCCACTGGTAGGGGCGGCGGTTTAGGGGCCGGCGGCTCGACTCCGGCCGTTCCTCCGCGGGGGAGGTCGGCGGGCGAACCGTCGCGGCCCGGGCGCTCGCCCACTGGTAGGGGCGGCGGTTTAGGGGCCGGCGGCTCGACTCCGGCCGTTCCTCCGCGGGGGAGGTCGGCGGGCGAACCGTCGCGGCCCGGGCGCTCGCCCACTGGCAGGGGCGGCGGTTTAGGGGCCGGCGGCTCGACTCCGGCCGTTCCTCCGCGGGGGAGGTCGGCGGGCGAACCGTCGCGGCCCGGGCGTCGGCCGCGCGCGACCTGAGTCGCGCGCGCCCGGCGGTTCGCGTCGGTCTCCGCGTGTCGAGGTGAACCAATCCCCTAACGCGGAGCCGGCGCTCGCAATCGGTACGTGTGCGGCGTGACCTGAGGCGGCTCGCCCGCACCGGGACGGCGCGCGCGCGCCAGGGGCGCGCGCGCAACCGAACGATGCCGTCGGCGAGCTCTTTGAGCGGTAACCGGCGCCGATCGGCGCCGGCTTTACGGTCCGACGGGCCCGCCTGCCGGCGGTACCCGACGAGTCGTACGCACCCCGCGCGCGCGGCCAGTTGCCAGCTGGCCGCTCGGTGCAACGGTCACGGGCCGGCGGCTCGAGCCCGGCCGTCCTCTCCGCGGGGGAGGTCGGCGGGCGATCCGTCGCGGCCCAGGCGTCGGCCGCGCGCAACCTAAGTCGCGCGCGCCCGGCGGTCGTGCTGATCTCTGTGCATACCCAAGTGAACCGACACAGACCCAACACTCTATCGAAGGATCAAAAAGCCGCTGCCGTTTATTGTTCTGTACGCGCGCGCGTCTGCCATATACGCCATAACCCGCGCGCGTCAGAACCAACCGTCAATTCCATTAGCCGTCAATTCCGTTAACCGTCGCGCACTCTTTCGGTGCCGACTCTGTGCGTCCGGCCACGCCGTTGCTCAAGCGGCGCGCTCGACGTCACTTCTGTGCCACACAGGCCACTCTACACCTCAACGATCCTTGGAGAGAGATCAAAAAGCAACAACTGTCGCGCACTCTTTCGGTGCCGACTCTGTGCGTCCGGCCACGCCGTTTCCCAGGCGGCGCGCTCGACGTCACATCTGTGCCACACAGGCCAATCTACACCTCCTCATCGATCGGTTCGTCAACTCTGTTTCGTCCGGTCGCGTCCGTTGCTCAGGCGGCGCGACCGACGTCAGTTCTGCTATACCTCAATGATCCTTACGCAGGTTCACCTACGAAAACCTAGGTGAACCTGCGTAACGGACTCCTTGAGTATAGCAGAACTGACGTCCGGTCGCCGCCGCCTGAGCAACGGACGCGACCGGACCGAAACCGAGTCTGCACGAACCGATCGATGAGGAGGTGTAGATTGGCTGTGTGGACAGATGTGACAGTCGAGCGCGCCGCCTGGGAACGGCGTGGCGGACGCACAGAGTCGGCACGAAGAACTAGTGCGCAACAATTGCAATCTCCGATCCCTAGCACGTTTGCGGTTCAACGGGTTGCCCGCGCCCATCGGCGCGGGAGAAACACGCTGATGCAAACAGTGTAGCGCGCGTGCGGCCCCGAACATCTGAGGGCATCACTGACCTGTTATTGCTCTCTGCTTCACGCGGCTAAAAGCCGCTTGTCCCTCTAAGAAGCGATCGGTCGCCGTGCTGAGGCGGCGCCGTCTATTTAGCAGGCAAGAATCTCGTTCGTTATCGGAATTAACCAGACAAATCGCTCCACGAACTAAGAACGGCCATGCACCACCATCCACTGAATCGAGAAAGAGCTCTCAACCTGTCTGTCATAACAGTGTTCGGGCCGGGTGAGGTTTCCCGTGTTGAGTCAAATTAAGCCGCAGGCTCCACTCCTGGTGGTGCCCTTCCGTCAATTCCTTTAAGTTTCAGCTTTGCAACCATACTCCCCCCGGAACCCAATGACTTTGGTTTCCCGGGCAATACTGCTGGCGGCAACTTCGACAGAAGTGCGCCCAATTGCCAGGCGGCAACGTTTACGGTCAGAACTACGGCGGTATCTGATCGCCTTCGCACCTCTGACTTTCGTTCTTGATTAATGAAAACATTCTTGGCAAATGCTTTCGCAGTAGGGAGTCTTCGGACGATCCTTGAATTTCACCTCTCCCGTCCGAGTACTAATGCCCCCGGCAGTCCCTGTTAATCATTGGCTCGCCGACTCTCTAACCAACAAAATGAGTACGAGCCCATGTTCCATCATACCATGCTGAGCTGTTCAAGCTGCTCGCCCCCTCTAAGCGGTTCAATTTCTTCAAGGTGAACGTGCAGCGGCGGCGCGCTCACACGGCAAAGTGCAAGCGACGCGCGCCCTCCGCGCCTGGCTCGGTCGGGCGAGTGCGACCGGTACGGCCGTCCGCCCTCCCGCGTCTGACGTTTCAACTACGAGCTTTTTAAACGCAGCAATATAAATATACGCTGCTTGAGCTGGAATTACCGCGGCTGCTGGCACCAGGCTTGCCCTCAAGTGGATCCTCGTTAAAGGATTTGAAGTGTACTCATTCCGATTACGGCGACACGTAAGTGCGCCGCATCGGTATTGTTCGTCACTACCTCTCGGTGTCCGAAGTGGGTAATTTGCGTGCCTGCTGCCTTCCTTGGAAGTGGTCGCCGTTTCTCATGCGGCCTCTCCAGAATCGAACCCAGATTCTCTGTTATCCGTCAACGCCACGGTTGGCATAGCACCAACCGTCGACAGCATGATAGATCAGAAACTCAGTGAAGGCGTCGCCGGCGCCGAGGCCGTGCGATCGGCGGCAATTACTCGGGTGTCGTCCACCAACGCTCGGCGCGAGGCCGAGCCATTGGTTTTCGCCTAATAAGTGCGCCCTTCCCCCGCCCGAGGACGGGGTCGGAGCCTTGTTGCATGTATTAGCACCGGAGTTACCGCACGTTATCCACGGGTGAGTCTGGCCCCAGTGGATTCATAACCGATTTAATGAGCCGTCCGCAGTCTCGCCGCGTACGCGGCTTGTACTTAGACATGCATGGCTTAATCTTTGAGACAAGCATATGATTACTGGCAGGATCAACCAGATAGCGCGCGCGCCACGCTCGCCGCGCGCCGGCCGTGGCCGGGCGGGGAGCGCGCGCGCCGCGATCGGCGCACCGGCGGCGTGCGCGCGGCGTCTTCCCCCGCGGGGGCGCGCCGCGTCGCACGTCCGCTCCGTTGCGTTTGTGCGCGCGTAGTCGGGCGGGGGCCGCAGCCTCCCGCTCTCTCTCTGGCCGCGCGTAGCCGGGCGGGGGTCGTCACTTCCCGCTCTCTGACACTGCGCGCGGCCGAGCGGGGCCAACCACCTCCCGCTCTCTCTCTCTCTCTCTCTCCGGCCGCGCGTAGCCGGGCGGGGGCACCACTCCCCGCTCTCTCTCCCCGTCACTACGCGCGGCCGCGCGGGGCCACCACCTCCCGCTCTCTCCGACTACTACGCCGCAACCGATGTGCGCGGCCCGGCGGTCGGCGTGCGCGCTCCGACCGTCGGCGTTCACGTGCCGCGTCTTTCTCTCCAACCGCTCTCTCTCCTCGGCGCAATCACCTCAACGACGAGCGGAGCCGGCGCGCGCGCCGGCTCCCTCAAACTCGGCAGTCGCCGTGCGACGGCAGCGACTGTCCCGACCCGGTCTCGAGTCGCCCGGCCGCGCGCGCGGGGCGCGGCGGCCGGGCCAGCGCTCAGTACAGGCTGCAGGCTGAATGGCTTCGGCGTGCGGCGCACCAGGTGCAACTCCGCGACGTCGAGCGGCCGCCTCGCTTGTAGTCTGGGACGCGGGCGCGCGTAGCGCCCGCCTATAGTTGCGCGCGGTCTTCGGCGGCCAAACGGTCGGCCGAGCGCGCGGCTGGCCGTCGGCGGCCGGTCGGCCGCTCCCTACAGTTGCGCGGAGAAGTCGGCGGCCAGACGGTCGGCCGGGCGCGCGGCTAGCCGTCGGCGGCCGCTCGGCCGCTCCCTATAGTTGCGCGGAAAAGTCGGCGGTGAGACGGTCCGACGGTCGCCCGCCTTCGGCGAGCGACCGCTACCTATAGTTGCGTGGAGAAGTCGGCGGTGAGACGGTCCGGCGAAATTTTTCCGGCTTTTCCGGCCGGGCGGCGCGCGCCGGGCTCTGCGGCAGGCGAGTGCGCTCGCCTGGAGCAAAGAAGTCGTCGGCCGCGGGCGAGTCCTCGGGCGGTGGCCGCGCGACTACGTCGCGGACGCGCGCGCTCGATAGCGCGCGCCGTCCGCCGCTCGTTGCTGTCAGGTTACTCGGTCGTCGCGCGCGCTACTCCCGCCGTCTACCGGTCGTCGTCGTCGTCGCTCTACTCGGTCGTCGCGCGCGCGCGCGCGCTACTCCCGCTGTCTGTCGTCGTCGCCGCGGACGCGCGCGCTCGATAGCGCGCGCTGTCTGCCGCTCGTTGCTGTCAGGTTACTCGGTCGTCGCGCGCGCTACTCCCGCCGTCTACCGGTCGTCGTCGTCGTCGCTCTACTCGGTCGTCGCGCGCGCGCGCGCGCTACTCCCGCTGTCTGTCGTCGTCGTCGCGGACGCGCGCGCTCGATAGCGCGCGCTGTCTGCCGCTCGTTGCTGTCAGGTTACTCGGTCGTCGCGCGCGCTACTCCCGCCGTCTACCGGTCGTCGTCGTCGTCGCTCTACTCGGTCGTCGCGCGCGCGCGCGCTACTCCCGCTGTCTGTCGTCGTCGCGGACGCGCGCGCTCGATCGCGCGCGCTCGATCGCGCGCGCTCGAACGCGCGCGCTCGAACGCGCGCGCGCTGTCTGCCGCTCGTTGCTGTCAGGTTACTCGGTCGTCGCGCGCGCTACTCCCGCCGTCTACCGGTCGTCGTCGTCGTCGTCGCGCAGTCGTCGTCGCGCGCGCTACCGTCGCCGTCGACCGGTCGTCCTCGCCGTCGCCGTACTCTGTCGTCGCCG